>PITA01014465.1:0-53497 GCA_004023965.1 Spilogale gracilis | reverse complement strand
TAAAGCAGAACCAGGACTCAGGTGACCCCAAGTCCCCCAATGATCTCTATGCTCCAGTGCCTCCCTCATCCCTCTATATTCATGCTGCACAACAGAGGATAAAATCCAAGTGAGTGCAAACCCACCGAGCAGACAAGAGCCTCCAGATGCTGAGACAGTGATCAGAGTCTGGTAGAAACCTCATTAAGCTTTGAAAAGAGAAGTAGTTTTTGTTGAAGGATGTGAATGAGACCATCAGATTTAACTCTGCAAGGCTAGCCTGATCTCGGGGTCCTGGGATGAGGCCCCACATCAGGCTCTGCACTCAGGAGTCTGCCTGGGGTTCTCGCTCCCTCTTCCCCACCCCTTGCTAACACGTACGAGCACCCTCTCTCTCAAATGAACAAATCTCTTTAAAAAAAAAAAAAAAAAAAAGGAAAGAAAAGAAAAACATCTTCAAGTAAGGCACTCCACAGGAAAAGGAAGCCCTAGGACAGAGGAAAGAAATAATTGTGACTCTGAACAAAGAAGAGCCCCACGGCAGGGAGGAAACTGCCCTTGCCTCACAGCTGAATCACGCAGAGCTACTCAGTATGAGCTCTCCCTTCTGCTAATAAAACTAAACAGACAAAACCGCCACCAAACCTACAGTGTCACGGCGGGGATGGGGGGGGAGCAGGAGCGGGTGCAGTCATGTTCACCAGGCGCCGGCACGGTACTGCAGAAATACCTGAGTGCTCGGGGACCACCGCCACCGGAGGTGTGACAAGGCTGTGCCAGGAGACCCCGCAGCAGAGGAAAGAGGCCGTTCTTTTTTCTGGGGGCCTGCCTCATTTTGAGAGGCCAAGAAGAACAGTAAACATTCTCAAGTTTCAGAATAGACACAGAAATGCCCCTTGAAAACAACTCCCCTCACCACATCCACAACTGTACTTAGGGCCAAAGAGAAGTACCCTGAAGTGGGAGAGGGAGATGGAGGGCGGGCTAGGGCTGGGGGGCTGGATTAGGACAGCGAGTGCAGGGCCCCACCCTCCAGATCACCTGAGTAATAAAACAACAGAAATTGGGGTGCATGGGAGGCTCAGTTGGCTGAATGGCTCACTCTTGGTTTTGGCTCAGGTCATGATCTCAGCGTCATGAGACAGAGCCCCGCATGGGGCTCTGGGCTCAGCGAGGAACCTGCTTGAAGGAGTCTCTTTCTCCCTCTGCTCCTCCCCCAGTTCTCTCACTCTCTCCTTCCTCTCTAAAGTAAATAAATTTTCTAAAAACTATGTAAATAAATAAAACAAAAGAACTCATCAAATGCACAAACTACAATCACTGCCTTTTCGAATACCTGTCACACTGCATATAGGTTCCCCTGAGCAGTAGCTGTCCACGCTCCTGATTTCTTCCCACCAAGACATGACAGATGTCAGAGGACGGAGGGTTAAGAAGGGCCGTGTGCCCCTATCAGCCTCCACAGCAGATGGCCACCCCTTTTTCTGACCTTAATTCTCTGGGCCTCTCAGATTTCGAGAATTCCTCCTGGTGTTCACCCCATTCTCCAGCCACTCGGCCTCCCAGTCGGCTTCTGAACCTTGTATTCCATTCCCGCTGGGCTCTGCTCCTGCCACTCTTCTCCCCTACTCCTTCAGAGGAGCAGGGGGTCCCCTGTCTTTTTTAACTGCTCTCTTCTGGGCCCAGGACCCTGCTGCAGCATTGGTCATCCTGGGGAGACCAGGTTCCACACTGCTCAGTGTGGAAATGGGCTGGTCCCCAAGCATGATGCCAACATCCGGAGACCACCTGCTGGGCCATGTGTCCCCACAGCCAGGTTGTCGCCCTCGGCTGGAACAAAGGGATGTTGGTGGACAGGGGAGGCAGTACTCATGGGATGGGGAGAGGACGACCACGGGGACTCCCTGACCTCTCCTTGATAAAGATCTTCCTATCATCAGCAGAGCTTCATCTTGAGCTGAACCTCTGTGTACATGAGGAGGAACAGGAAGGAAGCAAGTTTGCAGAGCTGAGGATGGGGTGACTTTTTTCCTTTTGATGTTTTGTATTATGTGACTATAAAGGAACAAACTGATTACAGGACAGCAACTAAGCCGAGCAGCCTGCTGGGGCCACTGTTCCCCAGGGGTGTGCATTCCCCATGACCCGGGGCCACATGCCCCATCATCTTGCCCCACTGTCACTACAGCATCCATCTGCCCAGACCCGAACACGACCTCACCTCGGAGAGTCAACCAAGACAAAACCTGGAGAAGTTTTGATAAGACCATACTATAAAATCAAAGCAGCCTTTGAAAACCACCTCTGAGGGGCACCTGGGTGGCTCAGTTGGTTGGGCGACTGCTTTCAGCTCAGGTCATGATCCTGGAGTTCCGGGATCGAGCCCCACATCAAGCTTCCTGCTCGGCGGGAAGCCTGCTTCTCCCTCTCTCAGTCCCTCTGCTGGTGTTCCCTCTCTATCTGTGTTTCTCTCTGTCAAATAAATAAAATCTTAAAAAAAGAAAGAAAGAAAGAAAGAAAACCACCTCCGAGAGGGCTTCCAATCCAAAAGAGAAACATTCTCGGGGAGACTTTGTGGTCAGTGATGAACCTTAAGAGGGAGAGTACTAGTATTTCACTAAGTGTTTACTCCTCTTCCTGAGGATTATATAGTCTCTGTAGAAATTTTGTAACTTAAAAAAAAAACCAAAATGTAAACAGAAAATACCACTTATAACTCCAACCCCACTGCTTACAATTTAGTGTGTACCTTGCATGTGCTCCTAAGTAACGGTTAGAGAGGCATATGCGTGGGCTGGAAGGTCACATGGGCCAGGGAGAATCCTAGCTCTGACACTAAGGGTACGACATGCAATTTAAACTTTATACTTAACCTACTTGCAAAAGAGTTATACCACCTTCCCCATACGTCTGTGAGGACGTGGAGAGAGGACACACAACACAGCCTGGACACAGAATACTTGCTGAGTGACAGCAGACCTCATTAGGGGAGCTTCTCATTCATTCAGACTCTTAAGTTTCCCATTGCAGCTCTAACCAGTTACCATGAAACCAGTGCTTAAAACAACACACATTTTCTATCTTACAGTTCTGGGGGTCAAGCATCTGAATGATCTTACTAGGCCAAAATCCTGGTGTCGGCAGGACTGGGCTCCATCCAGAGCGGCTGGGGGATAATCCCTTCCTCTCTTCTCCCAGGCTTCAGCTGGCTGCCAGCATTCCTTGGGTCGGGTCCCCTTCTTCCATCTTCAGAGCCACCAGCCTCAGTCTTCAGACTGCCAGGATTCTGATCCTCTTCTTTTCTCATCTCATCTCTCTCTTCCCACTTTATCTCCCTGCCTCCCTCTTACAAAGGTCCCTTTGATCCTATTAGGGCCACCTTGTGATCCAGAAGAACACTTTCATCTCAAGATTCTTTTTTTTTTTTTTTTAAGATTTTATTTATTTGACAGAGAGAAACATAGCTAGAGAGGGAACACAAGCAGGGGGAGCGAGAGAGGGAGAAGCAGGCTTCCCGCCAAGCAGGGAGCCCGATGTGGGACTCGATCCCAGGTCTCCGGGATCATGACCTGAGCCGAAGGCAGTCGTCCAACCAACTGAGCCACCCAGGCACCCCTCAAGATTCTTTTTTAAAAGATCTTATTTACCAAAGAGAGAGAGAAAGAGAGAGAGCGCACGCACAGAGGGAGAAGCAGGCTTCCTGCTGAATAAGGAGCCTGAGTGGGGCTGGATCCCAGGATCCTGGGATCTTGACCTGAGCTGAAGGCAGACATCCAACTGACTGAGCCAGCCAGACATCCCCCTCCCCTGCCGCCATCTCAAGATTTTTAATCATATATGCCAGGTCCCTTTTACCCTGTAAGGTAACATTCGCATTTCTAGAGATTAGGTTGGGGACACCTTTAGTGGGGCGCATGTTATTCAGCCTACAAGATGTTTCTACTGTTTTAAGCTTTCTGAGGCTGAGGTAACACATATTTGTTAGAAATATTCTCCCTAGCTGTCTAAATTCTTTCCATAAAAGCAACAGGTCTGTTGTCAAATCCCATATGTGTGTATTTTACTCATTGTTACAAATTCAAACAATACACAGATGTATAAAGTAAGAGCAAATTCTGCTTCTCCTAAGAAACCACTTCGTAGCTTAGGACCTACTCGCCCAGAGTTTCCACTCTTCGGTCACATGTGCACGTGCATTCCCATCTGTCTGTGGGCTAACTTGTACACCGAGGCCTACAGACCAACCAGGATTTACCTCCATGAAGGCTATACACCTAAGAATTCCTCCCCACATCCTTTTTTTCTCAGAAGTATTAACTAACACTTGGGTAATAATTGTTACTTTTCTCTGAAGGCATGGTTTGTGGGCTATTCCTGTTTTTCCCCCATTACCCACACTTGAGGACCCACCTGTCACTCCTACCCTGTTTCCAGGTAGCCCTGGTCCCTTGCGACAGCAGCACCAGCCATAGAGATGGCACTTTGGCAAAATGAACCAGCATCTGGAGAACTCACTTTGTAAACCCCAGCACATGAAGTGACAAATGTCACCTTTGTTTGCTGACAATCGAAAAGAAGCTTCATTCCTCAAACTCCTTTGATCATAATATTCTCCTCAAAAATCTTTGGCAGCTCCCTGGCACCTACTTCCAAATGCCTCATCTGACCCCTCCTCCCTTTCCAGCTCCCTCTGCTCCTCCACGTGTGGGTCAAACTTGTCAAGTCACAGCTGTCTTTTCCTGTGTATGTCACTCCCTCCAGAGAGAAGGCCATTTTCTCCTCCAGACATTGAAATATCATCCTTAAAGAGCTAGGTCTCCTTCCTGAGATCCCCCATGAGCAGCTCAGGCAGAAGCACATGCCCCTGAGTTCAATTGTGTCTTTCAGCACGCACTGGGCACACGTCCTCACCCACTGCAGTCCCTCCCGCACACGAACCCCTGTCCGGCTGCACATACAGCTAGTGGGGATACACACCGTCTAGCTCTGCTCCCCATTCCCATCTCCCTTGCCCTGCCCCAGGACCCACCTCCAGGTCTTAGAAGTAGCAGAATGAATGACTGACCCTCCTACCTGGTAGCAGGCTCTCATGATACACCAGGGATGGGGTAACAAACTCTGGTGCCCAGGAGGTCATGAGATAGAAGGAAGGCAGGCTAAGTGAGCATTAGGGAACAGTGGGGTCCATGACAAACCAGAGAGGACCTGCCCTGCTTACCCCTGGGCTTCTGTTTCTCGACACCAGCACTCATAGCCAGGTGGGAATGCGGACCCTGTATTGCTAGACAATTTTGTAGAAAATCCAAACATCTGGATTTTTAAGTGAAATATTTTGATGTCAAAGTGCTACTTTACCAATGCTAGTTTAAAAAAAAAAATCTGTGGGGAAATAGAAGTATGTTGGAGCTAGTGGTCTAGAACCTCCACTGATTTTTTTTTTAAGATTTTATTTATCTGTCAGAGAGAGAGAGAGAGCATGGGCAAGCACTCACAAGCATGGGGAGTGGCAGGCAGAGGGAGAAGGAGACTCCCTGATGAGCACACCCCACCCCCACCCCCCCCATGAAGGCAGGACTCAATCCCAGGATTCCGGGATCATGACCTGAGCCGAAGGCAGATGCTAAACCAACTGAGCCACCCAGATGGCCTGCCACTGATTTTCTTTGCAATTATTTACACGGACCTGAAGGGCGCCACCCCGTGTGTACTGCAGACCTGAAGGGCGCCACGCCGCGCGTACCGCGGACCTGAAGAACGCCACCCCGCGTGTAACATGGACAATAAAAGACACAGCCTCCACCCTCAGAAGGCTCGAGCCCCACTTCTGGACACCCAACAGGCCAGTACAGTAATGAGAACAGGAAATGCCAACACATGCTGATACTGTGGGGCAGGACTTTAGACTTTGTGAAGTGAGAAGGGATGCCCTGGGCAGGAGGTTGGGGGACTGGCTTCCTTCTGGTTAAAAGCAGCTCCTATTAGGCCCGTTCCAGCACGCAGGAAGTTCGCGGTCTCAGACTGCAGGTGACAGGGCCCATCTCTTTCCACACCTTGGCCTCCTGCCATCTCTCAAGCCATGGCAGCCCCAAAACAACGAGAAATGGCCTCAAATATTGCGAACTTACTGTGTACTATGTACTAAGCACTTTCTTTCATTGTTTTCAGAGATAAATGAAATAAAGGGCATTTATTTTCATTCAGTCCTCAGAGTACCTTACTAGCGAGTTATTACTATCATCACTTTGCCCTTAAGGAAAGAGAGGGGAAGGCATTAAGTCATCTACTTAAGGTCACAGAGCACCTGGGAAGGCAGGACTTGAACGCAGGGTCTTGGGCACCGAGGGCTGTGGTTTTTGTACCACACTCTGCTGCCTGCCATAAACCTAGGTGGAAAGAGGGGAAGGAGAGTCAGGTGAGGAGAAGATGAAGGCATGCGAGCTGGTGGTACAGCACAGGTGTAAGGACGGAAGGAGGAGCACCTGGCCACCCTGAGAGCCGATATGAATTCAGATCCAAGGGAAGTGGGGGCACTGTAGGTTCTGTTGCTCACCATCTGTATACATCTGACTTAAAATAGGTCTCCTGCCATGTACAGAAATGGCATTGCCCATAGGTGGTTCAATTTGTGTCTCTGTTGGTATAATTATTTGAGCATAAAGGAGTTCTGGAACCTTCTTTCTGAGCTGTGTGACAGCAGGTCTGTCATTTTATTTCCACCTTCCCCTGCCATTTGGTACCTAACACCTGGTAGGCGCTCAGATATTTTAAAATATTAAAATACTGAAATTCTTTTGAATGTTAAAATATACTTAACATACTAAATTTAAAAACCTCAGAGAATTTACAGGTGTCTTGAGAGGACATAAGAACTGAAACCCTATCCCAGCTGGCCCTTTAGAAATGTATAGATGTGACAAAATTATTTCTGAATAAAAGCAAGGCAATAATCGGTTTACGATTAGGGAGGGGGCAATGCGGGGTTGGGTAGGCGGGACTGCACGGGTGGAGGTAAATATGGCCACACTCTCGCTCCTCAGCTGAGGACGGGCTCACAGTGTTACCTGTTTTACAGAAATAGAAGTGATGGAAGAGGGCCCTGTGTGGATCGGTAACGAGGGTGACATGAACTAAGATTAACCCAATTCTGTGCACCAAGGCCGCAAGTACATAATAGACGAAACCACACAGCATGCCAAATGATCTGTAATAGACTGTAGTGAAAAGAAATTGCCAAATTTCAAAACATCATGTGTGTGGATTATGCCTAGGACCCTTCACCCGGAGTTCCCACACCTTGATCAGGATATACTGAATCCCCTGAAACTGGACACAAATGGAACATGTGTCTATTTCCTCTGGAGGGAAGGTTTGCAGCTTTCAGGTTCTTGAAAGGACTCGATGTCTAACACAAGTCACAAGCAGGCTAAGGGACTGCATCCAGGGCCACGTGAGGGTCTCAGGGCTCCAGGGGAATGCTACTGGGGGAACTGGAGACCCCTGTAGATGAGATCAGGACTCCCAACGGTGCAGACTTCCTGAAAAAAATGACCAACTGTACAGAGAAAGATATGACCACTCACCAACACTGAACGCACCCTCTCCTCTCCTCTCCCCTTCTGCTTTCTTACACAGGAACCACCATTAAAACTTCTTGGACTTTCTTTTTTTTTTTTTTATTAAGAGAGCGGAGGAAACAGGCTCTCTGCTTGACGTGGGCCTCGATCCCAGGACCCTGAGATCATGACCTGAGCTGAAGGCAGAGGCTTTAACCCACTGAGCCACCCAGGTGCCCAAAATTTCTTGGACTTTCTGAGAGCAGTCCTGAAACTGAAGGGAGTATTTTCCTGGCTTCCTCCAGGTGAAGGTCATGGATTTTTAAAGATAAAGCAGACATGGATTGTAACAACATATGGGACAGTGCAAAACAGGATTTTTAGTTTTAAAATAGGCAGTATGTAAGGCATTAGAATAAGGACCACCCACCCTCCCCCAACAGGGGAGAAAGGGCACCTCCTGAACTTGGGTGAAAAGAAATTTTGCAAAGACAAACTGACAAGGTGAACAAGTTTTAATGTGAAATTTGGGAAGTGGAAAAAGATACTTGGGTAAAACTTAAAACCTAGCTAGCGTGGAAGGTAATAAATTAAGAGAAAGGGTTTCAAACCCAATAATTAAGAATAAAAGGGAGCTGGAATGTCATGAATGCATAGACTGTGGGCAATAAACATCATGAATCTGAATTCATGAAGGAAAGGTGATCTCATACGTACAGCCTTGGTGGGAGCAATATACAGTAACAGGAAGGGACGGCTTGTTCGAAGAAAGCCATCCAGAGGAACGTGCGGAAGGGCAGCTGAGCATCAAGACAACCAACTTCACCATGGAACCATTTGTTCCTGTAAGAATACCTCTCTATTTCTCCACAGATCCCCTCCCCACTGGAAGGCAGAAGCCTGTACTAGGGAGGGATAACAGGTCTCCTCCCAACACCACCACGTAGTGATTCAACTTCGAGAAATGTTCTTCTATCTTCAACTTCTCATCTCTGCTTCATGAGTCTAGACCTTAGGTCTATAGAGCAGACTGAGCTGACACAGTAGGCTCTTCACTTATTTCAATATATAGTAATACTGGATAAAACTTAAGAAACGAAAGGGGGGGAACCTGGGTGGCTCAGTTGGTTAAGTGTTTGCCTTTGGCTCAAGTCATTGTCTCAGTGCCCTGGAATCAAGCCCTGAGTCGGGCTCCCTGCTCAACGGGGAGTCTGCCTCTCCCTCTCCCTCTGCTTCTGCCTCTCCCCACCGTGGCTCACTCACTCCCTGTCTCTAACTAAAATCTTTTTAAAAAGGAAATTAAAAAAAAAATCTAGTCAACCTCATAAGCAAGAGGGTTAATTCCCAGAAACAAAGAAGAATGTCAGAGATATAACAATGAAGGGGTTTGAAGCTAGACAGCACCCCACAGTTATCTGGGTGTGCCCAGGGGTAAGGTCTGAAGACCCCTTAGCTGGTGGGGAACTAGTGCTGTCCACCATAAAACCAAGAGAGGGAGAGGACTTTTGTCAGCCTAATCTTTAAATGTATTTGCATTTCCTCAACACAAGCAAACTTGAGCAAGCAGTACATGGAATTTTCTGCACTGGATAATCTGCAGGTTATTTGGAGTATGGCAG
The DNA here is from genome assembly GCA_004023965.1 of Spilogale gracilis. Lineage (NCBI taxonomy): Eukaryota > Metazoa > Chordata > Mammalia > Carnivora > Mephitidae > Spilogale > Spilogale gracilis. Next base: position 44,346 of record PITA01014465.1, on the reverse strand, counting down.
TTTCAGATCAAACATTTACATTCCCATTTTGGGTAGCTCAGCCAGTTAAGCCTCCCACTTGTGATCTCAGCTCAGGTCATGATCTCAGGATCATGAGATCGAGCCCCCAAGCCGGGCTCCATGCTCAGTGGGGAGTCTGCTTAGGAGTCTCACTTTCCCTCTCCCTCTGCCCCTTCCCCGACTCACATGCACTCTCTCTCTCTCTCTCTCAAATAAATAAATCTTTAAATTCTTTTTTTTTTTTTAAGATTTTATTTATTTGACAGAGAGAAACACAGTCAGAGAGGGAACACAAGCAGGGGGAGTGGGAGAGGGAGAAGCAGGCTTCCTGCCGAGCAGGGAGCCCGATGTGGGACTCGATCCCGGGTCTCTGGGATCATGACCTGAGCCGCAGGCAGTCGCTTAACCAACTGAGCCACCCAGGCGCCCCTAAATGCTTATTTTGAACCATTCCACATGAGAAAAAGCTTCTGATATATCCCTCTAAAATTAACCTGCCATCACATATGCTCAGATCTAGAGTTAGAAATGACTGACCCACTGCAATCTAGCATCCCACCCTTCCATAAACCAAGGGCCCCAAGTTAGATGAAGCCTCATCTATGGTTCATTGGTGACTTACAAAACTCAAGAACCAATTAATTTTTGTTTTCTCCCCAGTCATAAATGCTGTTAAACTTCCTCTACTTTGGAGTTGATGCTTTTGACATTCTCCTTTTTTGAACTTTTATTAAAATCTGAAAGAACTATTTAAACCATGTACTGGATCATACTTCAACCTTTAATTTTTAGGTGTTCCTTCACTTCAAAGTAAGTAATTTAATTATGCAGGAAGGTTAGTTTAATAGAGGTTCATTAATGCCTAAGACACACATTCCTTTCTCTTTAAAAAGGAAAAGTCTTATTCTGCTAGAGGGACAGATTAAACTGAGCAAGTTTTTACACTCAAGCTAATTGAGACCAGGGGAGCCAGGAATGAAGTGGTTTCCTGACGGGTCATCCAAACAACATACGAGACAAGCTATACTCAAGCCGGCCAGGAAAGAGATGACAGGAGCAAGGAATGACCACCCCCCACCAACACCCAGTTCTCTTCATCTTTGCTCTCTTTCCTTCCCAATTCCTACTGGCTGCCAAAACAACCAATTAAACAGCAAACTTTTCTTGCACCAAAACAAGCTTTCCTTCTTCCATGACCCTGCACAACCTCTCTCCTCCATTACTAATATCCCCCATTCGCCAAAGCCACCAAACATCTGTCTGCCTGCCTTGCCTGAGACACCTCCGAACAACTTGAGATGAATAGAACTCAATGTTCGCCTTTGCAAATGGGAAAGAAGGGGAGGGGCAGAGAAGAAGTTCAAAAAATAAAGCAACCCCTATCTTTTACCTGAATGCAGGGGAGCTTCAGGGTGAAATGGTTTCTTTAAAAAGAGCGGGGGCACCTTAAGTGTCTGCGTTCTGCTCAGGTCGTGATCCTAGCGTCCTGGGATTGAGCCCCGCATCAGGCTCCCTGCTCAGCAAGAAGCCTGCTTCTCCCTCTCTCACTCGCCCTGCTTGTGTTCCGTCTCTGTCAAATAAATAAATCTTTAAAAAAAAAAGCACTCCCCACATCCAAGCAGCCATTTTAATCAAGATTTGCCAAAATCAATTTTCCAGGATTCATAACAGAGAGAGTGGGGCATTCCATCATTCCAAATTTACTTTGAACAGTGTTCTCCAGCCACCACCGGTTTTCAGTCTTCATTGACGAAGGATACATACAACTGATCTCCAGACTCATCTCTATAGTTCCTTTCTAGACATGTTCTTTTATTAGCAGTCGTTCAGATAGACTACAGTGTATGTGGTAGGGACACGGAAACCCAGACAGCACGTCCATCTAGCAGGAAGCACACATGCACACACACCGGAGGAAGGCTGCAAACAATACTGAAGGCAAAGACCAGAAAACGACCTTTCTTTGAGAGGTGAGACAGTTTATTAGACCGTGACTTCTCTCCTCACGGTCCCCACCCCAAACAGCCTCCACATCCCCCACCGCCAGCCCCGATGCAGACAAAAATTTGCCATTTTTGTACTTTTTCTAGTAGCACAGAAGCATCAGAGTAACTAGACGGCGCCCGTGACAGAACAGGAACTTAACATTCTCAACCCTATTTCTCCCACCCGCACCAACAGTATCTGTTCACTGCCGAGTTTAAATGGGACTTTAAATTACACCCCAGCTGCAGAAATATTATTTTTGACTGCTGGCTACTCGTAACACATACACAATTTCCTCTTTTCCCTTTCAGAACTTTTGAGCCACCAGGCAGGAAATCTTTTGGTGGCCAACCTCCTTTGCATCTGCATGGAGAAGCCTGAGCTCAGGAAAGACCAGAGGCTGAGATCCTGCATTCCAGCTGGGGTCTCACTCTTCCACACCCCACAAATCTGCCCAGGGGCTCCTGGCTGCATGAGAGGTACATGGGGCCCAAGAGAGAGACGCGCTTCTCGGGTTCCTACCTTGTCAAGCACTGTCGTCTCTCTCACCTGGCATGGAGCGGAGCCTTAACCCACCCAGAGGTGTCTAGGCGTTGGTCCAGCTGCCCGCCCCTGCGGTAGCCTTTTAATGAACTCAGTGACTCAGCAGCGTCCCCTTCCCCCAACTGGCCTCCCATCTCACTCCTCTCAATCACAGCGATGCCCATGTGACAGTGCGTTGTCTCCACTGAGACTAATCCCATATCAATAAGAGCTTTCAGCACGACCCAGACCAGATTACTCTGTCTCACAACCACTTTGCTGACCTTCCCCGGGGGCCAGAGAATACTCCCCCAGCGCGTGCTATTTACAGAAGAGTCGACATAAGCCAGATCGCTTGGTGTGATGATTTCACTTCCAAAATTTGTGGCTTTAACAAAGCAACTCAGCCACCAATATTCAACTACACAACCAGGTGCCGTGCAAGCCACCGGGATAAGAAAACGAGGCTGGGCTTTACATAGAAGCAATAGTTCTTAGGTTCCAGAAAGCACAACCATGATGGCACAGTATCTTTGCTATATACATCACCACTGTCCCCAAACCAAAAGATTACAAATAAAGTGGCAAAAGAAATGCCAGGGGAAGATGGGCTCAAATAGACCAGATATATGGGTTTTGCTGTCAGATTTCTTTGCCCGTGGAGCCAGGGCAAGGCTACATGGCATTTTATTCTCATGTTAAGCTAGACTTAGCAGGAGATGTTTAAGAGGGCTAACACAATTACTAAGATTGGCTCCTAGCCAATCTAATCTACACTGCTCCTTGACGAAGGTATGGTCTCTCAAACTTGACAGAAGGTGCCAGGGAACCACACAGAGCACAGACCAATCTTCTCTACTTCCTCATCGTTCCCTGCAATTTTTATTCTGTTTTTAAAATATGATGGCTGGCAGAGGAGAACACTGTTCTCTCTCCACAGCCTTTCTGAGCAGGTAAGATAAATAAAAGGGATGAGTGCAGAACGTACGAACTGTCAGGGAGATTGCTGGGTGTTCCCAGAGAACCACTCACATACATGCCTGGAGAGGCAGACTTGAGATTTTATAAGAACAGTCTCATCAGCATTACGTGTAAGAACAAGAATGTGGGGCCATATATAAAGTCGTCACCACAGATTTTTCAAGCACTCAGTGTTAAGTTATGAAGCCCTATGCACACAGAGCTCTCTTCCTCAGAAAAGCTCTACCGGTTGGTCTTGAACCTAAAGGTTTTTCATTCAAAAAGTGTGATGATAGCTACTCAAAATCCAACCTCTTTCCTCAGAAATACATTCACATAAAAAATAGGCACCAAATAAAAATTTACTTTCACTAGTAAAATACTTGAAGCTTATTCAAAGTCTCTGTTCCAATCAGCTAAGCAGTTCTGAGGGTGCTGTAGCGAACCCCACGGAGGAGAAATGCCATGTGGGGAGAATGTCACTGTGAGCGGCAGAGACAGCCCTTCCAGGCAGGAAAAGAGGAACGGAGGGGAGCGGAGAGCAGCGACGTCAAGGACCCAGGAGAAATGAAGGGGAGATTCATTCCAAAGGTGCTTGCCTTCTCTCTGACAATGATTACCAGAAGGGCGGCGAATCCCAACTACTTTCTGATCACAATGTTTTTCACATTTTGTCAGATAGGAGATCTCAAATTCAAGGTGGATTAATTTAGAAAACTAAATTGCATCCATTTGAAAGTCTTACATATATAGCAACTGATAAATGCAAATATGTCATAATAGAAAAAATTCACAAATACTTAGCATAAGTACTTGAAAAATACAAGAAAAAATACACAGATACTTAGAAAAAGGGGAAATGTCCGTAACCTTCCTCTAAACACATGACAAGGTGGAAGCAGAGAGTCTGGAGGCTGGTTTAGTGTTTTAGGGATAAAGCAGGGGAGGTTCCCATCACGAGGGTTGCTTCCCACTCTTGGTTAAGGAGGCAGGCCATCCAAGTGCTGGTCTTAGTGTTTTCCTTCTTTCCTCTTTCTCCTGATTCCTGCTTTACTAGCATTTTCCTCAATGAGTCCCTAAAATGATGTGTTTTATGCTGGTGAATGGAAGGCGCTGCCTGAAGCTCTTATGGGAAGTGCTGAATGGAAATCAACAATGTAGTGAGAGGAGCAGCCCTGCCAGTCGGAAGAGGGGGGTTGGAGACAGAGTCCTCAGCAGCCCCAGGCCTGTGTGCAAGGAGTCTGATGACGTGTGAGGCTTCCTCTCCTCAGCTGTCCCTACAGCATGACCTGCTCTGCTTGCGTCCTTCACGGGACTTGACCTGGAGCCTGTACGGTCAGGCCTATGAACGTGGCTTTGTGTCATCTAGAAGGTGGACTAAACAGGATAAAGGAGACAAAGCCTGAGCCCCAGCCCCCCCGTCCCTTGTGTGCTTTCCTTCCCCTTTCGGGCCACTTTTAAAATGTGGATCGTCATTCCTGCTCTGTGTACCTGCCAGGGTCAACATAAAGCTTCAACAATGCACTTGGAAATAAATATTACAAAAGCCAAGATGCTATCACAGGGCACATTCTTATCAGTCTGAAAACATTACGTTTTTAGAACATAAACAGTTTTAAGGTTGAAAGTCTTAGAGAACATTTTCATAATGTACTCTAAGGGGAAAAAAAAAACGTAAGAGAATTCAAATAGTTTCAAATAGATGAATTCGGGGTATGGGGGGGCACAGAGAATAAAACATTCTCCCAACTACGACCACTGAAATAGAGCTCAAGGGGTTAATGAGGAATCTCAGGTGAGCAGCACACAGACCCGCAGTGGAATCTAGCAGCGTTCCACGAGATACTAGAAGGCTACCCCGGGACGGTCCTCTCTGTTGCCTCAGCCCGTGAGGGTCTCTATGCAGCCCTGGGCCAGCCTGGAGAAAGGCTGGAGCTGGCAGCAGACAGAGTGCCGGCACCCGGCACGCCCACCTGCACCGCTCACTCAGTCCTGCAGGATTTCCCTAGACATCCAAGCTTACAGTGACAGATCACTGGAGCCTCGTGCCATTCGAACCAAGTATGTCATTTTACAGATAAGGAAACTGAGACGTGGCAGCAAAATAAAGGCACTTTCTTGGGAAAGGTATATCCGAGCTCCACTGAGCACCCTGCTCCCCAGACTCCCCACCCGGTGTCCACTCCACTAACCTGGGATGTTTTTTTGTCACCTAACTGGAACTGTAGTTTGCCCATTTGCCAATATGTGTATATAGGCCATGAGAATATTATCTTAAAGTATCTTATTTTCTCCTCCTGACTTGATAAAAAAAAATCTTTGTTCCCCTATCCTTAATTATTTTCGCAATATTTAACTACTTCAGGTGTTCTGAGGAACCCTAGCCTTGAATTGATTTCAATTTATAAAGTAGGTAAATGACAGGCTCCTGGGTGGCTTAGTCAAGTAAGCGTCTGCCTTTGGCTCAGGTCATGATCCCAGAGACCTGGGACTGAATCCTAAGCCAGGCTCCCTGCTCAGCGGGAAGCCTGCTTCTCTCTCTCCCTTTGCCCCTCCCTCCACTCATTCTCTCTAATAATTTTTTTTAATAAAATAGATAAATTAGGTAATTAGTCTATGAATCCTTCCTATACAGCTCCTTATGGTTTCTATAAGCTCTTTCTCATGTGACCTTCACAACAGCCTGTGATATAGACAGGGTGGGATTATTTCCCTAACTTATGTGGTGCTCTGGGGAGGTTAAATGATTTATCTGATGTCAGAACCGGAGTCGGACCCAAGTCCTCTGACCACAACCTCGGCCCTTCTTTCTCCACTGATCCACTTTAGAAGCCTATTATACACCAGTCATAGTGGGACGAAGGTGGACAGGAGAGAGCTCAGGTTTTCAGGGAACTGGTGTCTAGCAGACACACACACACACACACAGCAAAGACATATCCTCATGGGTTAGAAGCTTTGGGGTTAGACTCACATTTGAAAGCAGACTCCACTATTTACCAGTTATATGAACATGGCAAGCCGTAGCCAAATGTTTTTAAACTGTGGTTTTCTCATCTCATAGGACTGCCTCAAGGATCAAAGGAGCTAACAGGTGAAAGGTGTTCAGTACGGGGCCTGGTTCATGGTAAGCATTCAGTAAGTACACCCTGTTTTAATTACCATTAACCAGTAACAACCAGATGACAGAGTCATACAAAGGTCATCATCGGAACAGGGCTCAGTGACACCCATACTTGGTTTGGGAGACAGAGTTTCTGGAGAAACTGAATCCTAGACAGTTGCTCTGATGAAAGGGTTGTGTATATGAAAGGATCCTTTTCATCTGTCCATCCATGTAGTTACCTAGTGCCTACTGTGAGCACAGCATTTTACAAAATGATTCTCAACAGGGCTCCCTTAAATAAAGGGTTTTCTTAGAATACTTAAAATATGAACTCATTTATAAGAGTTATACTCACAACCCTTCAGAGTTATACCTACTGGGTGAAATGAGGCAGAGCTGTGGTCTATTCTGATCTGAGTCAGTGTTAACAGCTTAAGAGATAACACATCTATAAAAAGAACTTCAACAAAAGGACTTTTGTTAGCAATACAAAAAATGCCGCCCCCTTCCCCCCGCCCCCACAAAGCTCCACATTTGAGTGGTCAGCTAAATGAGGACCCTACTCTCTTAGCAGAGGTGGGGCCTGAGATGTTTGAGACTTCCATCATGTTTAAACTTCACCTTCTGCTTGAAGGACAGAATTTGCCTGGCCAAATGCTTATTAATCATAGGTAATATGAGCAAGATAATAATCCCACACTTTCCACTTTGTACTATGATTTTCACTTCCTCTCCATTTATGCCTTTCAACTAACCTGCTTCTGGTATATCCAAAGGACCTAATGTGGATGAAGTAAAGATGTGGCCAAAATAGGCTAACCTGTGAATTTTAAGAAAAAAGCTCTACTGCTAAAGATAAAACAAAGTTACAAATATGAGAATTCATAAGCTGGATAATTCACATCAATCTTTGCATGGCTAACGTGATGGCACCTATCTAGCTGTCCTTTATCCCAATGAACAAGATTAACTCCTTTCTACAAAATTCCTTCTTCTTACGCAGAAGGAAAAGCCCCCGTCTGTCAAGAACACCCAGAAGCTATTTGTACCTGCCTCTCGGATGGTTCGCATCTATCTCAGGCTGCTGCACTGTATAAGAAAATGAGGACTTGGTAGTCCTTTAGATAATGATCTTTCCAACTTTCTTCAGTTAGATTCTTGGAGATGGATAAGAGTTTTCATTCTAGGGGTGCCTGAGTGGCTCAGTTGGTTAAGCGACTGCCTTTGGCTCAGGTCATGATCCCGGAGACCCAGGATCAAGCCCCACATCGGGCTCCCTGCTGCTCGCAGGAGGCCTGCTTCTCCCTCTCTCACTCCCCCTGCTTGTGTTCCCCCTCTGGCTCTGTTTCTCTCTGTCAAATAAATAAATACAATCTTTAATTTAAAAAAAAAAAAAGGAGTTTTCATTCTAATCTGAAATGTGAGGTGAAAAAAAAAAGACCCACAAGTTTTTGAACTGTAACAAATAAATGTAATTGCCATGAAGAACAGAACACTTGCCTTTTAAGCTTATTGGAAACTGAGACAAAGAGGAAGTCACAGAAATTTTAGCTAACAAGAGTACCACATTAAAAAGCAAAAACACCCATTTCTTAAAAGATTCAATTCTTTAAAGATACATCTCTTGCCTAAAGAATTAGAGATCCCCCCTATATCACCCAAACACCATGTCACTAACAACGTGGCCACAAGTGCAGACATGCGTTTCCTAATGCTCTCGTTTAATGCAACTCACTATAAAATTCAGAGGCCTAAATCTGAGGTCAGATTCTGAAGTCATTCTGTGAGGGGTTAAGTGAAGCAGTGTATAGCCACATCCTGTAGTGATCTAATTTTATCCCAGGACAGATCCTAAAATATTTCAAGAAGTGAATTGACATAAACTGCCTCTTAAGATACCTTCCTTAAAAGTCCTCTTATAACCAGGGTTTTTACAGAAGCTGTATATCCAACAGAGGATTATTTTCTGCATCGAGGGTCTAGGTTTTCTCTTGACAGGCTCTTACATCTCAAGATTGATGTTCTAAGACATTCATTAACTCATGCATTCAGAACTCATTCAGATTTTAGGGAATACTTGACATGTTTACCTGAAGTCACATAGAACAAACTTATTAAAATGCTTCAGAAATAAAGGAAGTAAGGCTTCAAAAATTATTTTTATTCCCAAAATGTTATTGTTCCCAATTGTCATATATCAGTGGTCCCCAATCAGCCATGCTCTGCCTAGGCAACACAAGAAAATACCAGAGTGTGCCTAAGGCAATTCCACTGGGTTCCTCCAAAGAGAGCCTGTAGAGACTACAAAGGAAATAGAAGGATGACAGAATGTTTGCAGTTATTTTGGACCTACCCTGAATTCCTTTAGGCGTTGGGTACATGACTACCTTTATGGCTGCAATAATTTTAATATGAAGGCCCAGCACAGAAATTTCTTCTGGGAAAGAGTTTTATATTAAGTTGTCAAGCAAAAAGCTAGGTATGTTTTTTCTCATTCAAGGCCACCAGTGCACTCAGAAAAGGAAAGGAGCTGCATTCCAACATTAGGCTGTAGCTCCTGGTGTCAGCTGACCTATTAATACTCTCTTTCCATACCTATTCCTGTATGGAATTGTCTAGTTCCTGGGATATCATATTTTGGTCAGGATCCATATTCATCTCCGAGGGGTGGGGAGAGGGGGGTAGATGAAAACCAAGTCTGGTGCATGTGCATGCACACGTAGAAATGGGGAGAAGTGGATAATACTTTTGTTAAATTTGTGAATGAGTGTGTCTAGAGGCTTTCTCATTTTTGCTATAAAAATGATGTGCATACTTAGAGCCATCTGTCAGCAGTGATAAGATTTGTAAGACATAATACCAACAACATCTTTCACAGAAGTAGAACAAACAAGCCTAAAATGTGTATGGAACCATTGAAGACCCAAATAGCTAAAGCAATCTTGAAAAAGAAAAAACTGGAGACATCACAATTCCAGGCTTCAAGTTATATTACAAAACTGTAGTGATCAAAACAGCACAGCAGTGGCATAAAAACAGACAGAAAGATCAGTGGAACAGCAAATCCAGAAATAAACCCTCAATTGTATGGCGGTTAATCTGCGACAAAGGAGGAATGAATATTCAATGGGAAAAAGACAGTCCCTTCAACAAATGGTGTTGGGAAAACTGGACAGCTACGTGCAGAAAAGTGAAACTGACCACTTTCTTATACCATACACAAAAATAAACTCAAAATGCATTAAGGACCTAAATGTGAAACTTGAAACCTTAATAATCCTGAAAGAGAGCACAGGCAGCACTTTCTCTGACATTGGCTATTGCAACATTTTTCTAGATACCTTCCCTGAGGCAAGGGAAATAAGAGCAAAAATAAACTACATCAAAATAAAAAGTTTCTGTAGAGTGAAGGAAACAATCAACAAAACCAAAAGACAACCAGCTGAATGGGAAAATGTATTTGTAAAAGACATATCTGATGAAGGGTTAATATCTAAAATATATAAAGAACTTACAAAACTCAACACCCGAAAAAACGAATACTCCAATTAAAAAATGGGCAGAAGATATGAACAGACATTTCCCCCAAGAAGATATACAGACAGCCAACAGACATGTGAAAAAATGCTTAACATCACTCATCATCGGGAAAAACAAATCAATACCACAATGAGATATCACCTCACACTAGTCAGAATGGCTAAAATCAAAACCACAAACAAGTGTTAGAATGTGGAGAAAAAGGAACCCTCGTACACTACTGGTGGGAAAGCAGACTGGTGCAACCACTGTGGGAAACAGTATGGAGGTTCTTCAAAAAATTAAAAATATGGGGCACCTGGGTGGCTCAGTCATTAAGCATCTGCTTTCGGCTCAGGTCATGATCCTGGGATCAGGGCCCACGTCGGGCTCCCTGCTCAACAGGAAGCCTACTTCTCCCTCTCTCACTCCCCCTGCTTGTGTTCCCTCTCTAGCTGTGTTTCTCTCTGTCAGATAAATAAAATATTTTAAAAAATTAAAAACAGAATTACCATCCAATCCAGTAATTGTACTATTGGGTATTTACCCCCAAAATACAAAAAACACTAATTCAAAGGGATGCATGCACTCTGTGTTTATAGCAGCATTTTATATATATAATGGAGTCTCACTCAGCCATTTAAAAAAAAAAAAAAAAGAAAGAAATCTTGCCATTTGCAACAATATGGATGGATCCAGAGAGTGTAATGCTAAGTGAAATGCATCAGCCAGAAAAAGACAAATACCATGTGATTTCACTCATATGTGGAATTTAAAAAACAAAACAAATGAGCAGAAGAAAAAGAGAGAGTGAGACACACCCAGAAACAGACTGTTAACTCTAGGGAACAGACTGATGGGTGAATCAGGTGAAGGCGACTAAGAGTGCACTCAGCATGGTGGGCACCGAATCACGTACAAAACCACTGAATCACTATCTTACACACCTGAAACTAAAATAACACTGTTAACTATACTGCCATTAAAATGAAAAACTTACAAAGATTTCTAAGATACAGTCTCCACCTGATGGTTGAGTGTTTTCTTTCTTTCCCTTGGAGTCACAAGCACCTAGTCCATTCAGTAGGTCCTTGTAGCACACACTTCGGCATTAACAGAGGAATAAAATAGGGCAGGGAATATTGGGGACAAAGCTGTAGCTGGAAAGACTGAGGTGTTAAGCCTTCAACAGTAAAATAGGACATTTTTTCCCCCAGACAAGTAACTCTGACAAGGAATTAGAGGGCATCTAAATATACTTTCTCTAATTTGTCTCTTCCTCCTCTCCAGTTCTCCCTCTTATTAAATATTCAGAGTAGAGTTTGGTGCTCTGCTAAGTGCGGTGGGAATAGTTCAGGAAACGCGTAAGAGGCCCTAATCATAAACCTTCTATTTCAGCCTGGAATGCAAGGAATAGAAGACTAACACACAACACACTCCTTAACATACACATCAAACCTATACTGAGCCAACGTATCTGATGAATGTATGTGCCCAGATTCACTGTGGCCTCCAGGAGGAAGTCAAGCATGGTGAGGAATGTGAAGGTGGCATCTGTTGAGGGGAAAGCAAACAGGGTGTCTGGGGGCACATGAACCATTGTATTTTTGGGGTAAATACCCAATAGCACAGGCAAGAAGAAAGATCTGACCTGGGTGAGCACAGGAAGGAGAAATCAAGGTTGACTGGTCCTAGGGAAGCTCTCTGAGCAATGAAATTAATTTCCAGTGAAGGAATAACTATAGGAACACTATTTTAAAGCAGTCTAGCACAGCCCCAAGGCCAGGGACGGGTTAGTTTTCATCTTCCCCCTAGTTGCAGGACCCACCCTAACCAGGCACGCGAACTCCCGGACTCCACAGACAGTTGCTCGTGGAAAGGTACCCCTCCGGAGGCAGTTACCTTCCGCTCTTCACCTCTCCGTCAATACCGAAGGCCGCCAGTCAGCTTAGTGGAGGTCAGGAAAGATTTCGCACCGGTGAAATTCCTGGTGTTTGAGCCATGTGGCGGCGCTAGAAGTACGGGAAGACACTCCACCTGAGGACAAATGAGCTAGGGGCATCTGACAAGCCCAGCCCTGCCCTGGGTCGTGGTACCCACCTCTCAATTCTGGAGCAGTCCTGCGTACAGCCGCTGGCTTGGAGACTTCTCGTCATCGGCCCTGACTAGGTTGGCAAGATCCCGCCCCCAGAGATGTCACATTTGTTTCACAGTAACTTTCCACGTACGGTATTGTCGGGGCATCTGAAAGTTCAGAGGACAGGTGCAGCGGCTGTTCCTTGTCTCCTTATGCAGTGCAGGGTCGGGAGGAGTCTGCGCTCACGCTCAGAACATGATGGAGGAGTCCGACTTCTATCTCTCATCTACCTCAACTGCTGAAGCTTACTGACAGCCACCCTAAACCCCACTTAATTAAAAATAACCCAACTGGCTTAGAGGTCAGTTTATAGCACACAGGAATGAAGGCATTGTATTAGAAACCAACATGTCGTAAAAACATTTTTAAAATCATGAAAAATAGGAGAGGCTATGCGTGACACATGCCTAAAAAGTAGAAACTGCACACTGCAATGGATTTTCATTAAAATCAGAACCTAAGGGGCACCTGGGTGGCTCAGTCGGTTAAGCATTTGCCTTCAGCTCAGGTCATGATTCCAGGGTCCTGAGACTGAGCCCCACATTGGGGGGGGGTCTCTGCTCAGCAGGGAGCCTGCTTCTCCCTCTCCTTCTGCCTGCTCATGCTCTCTCAAGCTCTCTCTCTTGCTTACTCTCTCAAATAAGTAAAATCTTTTTTAAAAAGTCAGAACCTAAATGAATAAAAAAGGTATCTACAATTTAATTCCTATAAAATTTTTCTAAGACAATGTCCCTAAGATGCTAGAAGATTCCAAATGATTCTAGAGCAAGCTTAGTGAAGTGCATTTTTCTAATGTCTGGCATTTAAAAACCAATGTTCTATAATTAACACCCCACTAGATCTCTCAATAAGAATACATTAGTAAATAAAATTACGTTGGTACATAAACTACACATATAATCAATCTTTATCAACTCATATATATGTACACACACACGCACACACGCAAACAATACACACATATTGAATGCTAAAGGCAAGAAAAGCCAGCCCCTTCTTGGCCAACCAGCATGGTACACATTTCCTTCACACTAATCTTAAATCCCTAGATATTTTCCACATGGACATCTGCTGCTGGCAGCCACCATCAGCCAGAGCTCTATGACCTGACTCCTCTCCAGGGAAGGCCAGAGAGAAAGCTTCATACCATTCTTGGAAAGCATTCAACTGCCACATGTAGCCTGATCTTTTAAAACCAAAAAAATCCCACACTGTGGACAGCTTTGCTATGTTAGCATGCCATTGTTAGACGTACACAACAGAAATGTAAGCCTCTAAACAGAACCATCTTTTTTCCTTTCTCCACTTTACCATTAACACAAAACCTCTAGCAGTTCAGGGAACGTGTATCACTGCTTGGTATTTCATTCTCTCAAATCCCAGCACCTTCCTCCGAAAACCTGTTCTTCCTCCTAGCCATGTACCAACACGCACTGAATGCCCAAGGTGCAGAATCCCGGGCATAGAACACAAAACTGGACAAAACGCAGTTCCTCCGTGCGCGGGGGCTCTGAGGGGAACATTCTTGGACTTTTCAGACTGCACTATTTCTACGGTGTCTGTCCACTCTGGCTGAAAGAAAAGGCCAAAAACCCCATCTTGCTCTGAGCTTTACTCTCCCTTCCTGCTGCTGCTTCCCTTTCCTGCTCAATTCTGATTTGTCTTTACCTTTCATGTAGGCAATCATTTTCACCTTTTTATTCCTGTGTGTTGTGCTCCTCCTTCCTTCTGAAGTCTACTTGTTTCTCTGCATTTTAGAATTCTACTCTGCGACGCTTGCTTCCTTGACCTGTACCTTGGAGTGACCGAACCACGACGGTTTTCTGGAAGACTACGGGAACTGAGATCGCTGCTGTCATGTGCAGGGTCGTCACTGTTCTGATCTGCTGCTTTCTCCTAGGGTCTCTGCTCCCTACTGACCACCCCACACTGCCCTCGTCTTCCTGTGAGGAAGCAAACTCGTGGATCTAAGAATAAACAGGAGAAAAATCAGAGTCCTTGGGCGCTAGCGTTAGCCGGCTGGTAAGAGAGGAGGCCATGAGGCATTCCGGTAGGGCAGAGAATGGAAGCACGGTGCCACGGGTGGCTTGCAAGGGAGAACCGACAAATCTGACGCCTCTGACTGTGGACGCAGTGTGACCGGTAACGCACCACGGCCACCACGTGCCCGCCTCTCAGGAAAGGCTCCTAACCACTGTGGCCCTTCAGGCAGCTGCCAGCCGGTAGTGTCTGGATACAAATATTCAGGCTTAAGGAGAACAATAATGTTCCCCAATGAACGCGCAGACCCGTAACGAAGGAGAGGCTAGCCAGACCAATAAGCTGCCTGTGGCCTTGACAGTCTAGTGTCAAAGCATGTCCAGTGAGAGTGAGAGAGAGAGGTGGCTGAAGGTCCTTCCCAGGGCACAGAGGTGGGTGGGAGCTGCCACTGGGCCTACACAGTCTCAAACTGCCAACCACAGTGTAAGGCTGGTTTCTAATTCCAGACGCGTGCTGTCTTTCACACACACTCTCACTGTGGCCCAGCCACTTCCCTTTGTTACCCTCATCACTCACAGTCCTGCAACCCCCTCAGCAGGAAGAGGATCACCAGCTAAGCCCAGGGGCCTGCTCAGCGCTAAGGCGTTTCCCCGCAGGGGGCGTCATTCATTTCCCCCCCCACTTCCCAAGTTCCCTCCAGGCACAGAACGCAGCACAAGGGAGCCAGGCAGCCAAATCAGAATTTGCTGGACTGGCAACTTTTGCTGGAAGTATTGTCTCTCTGTGTCCCTCCTCCCAGCCTGGTTCCCTATTCTAGACTCTAAATACAAGGCCGTGCACCATGGTGTGAATGCACAAAGACACAAGACAAGCAGCCCTGGAAAGTGCAGTGGGTTGTGGCCAAGGTCCAACATGCCCCCCTGCTCATTCCCTCAGGCCTTCTTTCAAAGCCCACAAAGGACACCAGAGTGGAGGATAAGGAGACACCACCCGATGCCTGGTCCTCTGTGCTCAGGGCTCCCCTCTTGTCGGTTCCACCCACAGAACTTTCCATTCAATCCATGGCCCTTAACTGAGTCACCTTGCATACTTGTGTTGCCCTCTCATGCTGGATGGGCCCCAGGCTGCAACCTCCCTGAATAGCTTCAGTCCAGCTTGACAGCTTCGAAAGGAAACAACACTTCAAATACAATGTGACCTGGGAGATCTGGGAGATCCAGCAGCAAACCAGGTCTGTGCTTTGACTCCTCCCACTTTGTCCCACCTCCTGTGTGAACTCCAGCACCCTAAATTCTGTGAAATTTCTACTTTCCAACGCAGTTCATTGGCCACTCTCTCCAGATTACGTCCGTATGCTGCTGGTTCTTTCTCCTTCTGCTCTCATCTCCCTCTAAGCCATGTGGCCAGGCACCTCTTTCAGACCTCTTCTTCAAAGCAGGCCCTGCTACCCTCTGAAAAATACTGGTCACTCTTTGTAGCCCCTCCTGTTTTCTGTGTCCCACCTGGCACCTAGTTCAGTCAGACTGAAACACTCATGGTACCCCCAAATCACCATGCTCAGCCCTGCAGTGGGGCTTGACACACAAACCCTTTATCCTAATTCCTGGCCCCCCTGCCACCCTCACCCTTCACTTAGCTAGCTGTCCCCAGGCCTTTAAGTCTGTGCCTCTCCTATGAGGTCGGTAAAAACCACAAGAGAACCCACACCTGGGGCGCCTGGGTGGCTCAGTTGGTTAAGCGACTGCCTTCGGCTCAGGTCATGATCCCAGAGACCCGGGATCAAGTCCCACATTGGGCTCCCTGCTGGGCGGGAAGCCTGCTTCTCCCTCTCTCATCCCACTGCCTGTGTTCCCTCTCTGTCAAATAAATAAAATCTTTAAAAAAAAAAAAATTGCAGTTTAAAAAAAAAAAGAGAGAGAGAGAGAGAACCCACACCAAGCACAGATCTTGGTTGTGCTAGCAACCTCTTGGCTGCCAGAAGTCAAACAACTTAAGGGGCCCAGGACCTTGCATAGCCTCTTGATACCTGTTACAAATAAGGAATCCCAGGACTTGTTTACTTTAACATCTTTGTCCTTAGCACATGTCTCACAAAAGCAGGGATCTCTTTATTGAATGGACAGTCTAGAGACTTCAGCAGAAGGCTTCATCCAGGAAGAGATTACCCCAGTGCTGAAGGCAAGAAAATGGCTCACCCAAGGTTTGGGAAGGCCCAGTCGTGACTATGGTGTCAGTGGTTGTCACTCAAGGAGGATCCTCCCATTAAAACAAATGCAAAGCCTACCCTCCCGTTAGCCTTGTGCCCTCAAGTCAATCATGGCTGCCAGGGACAGGCCCCGCCTTCCCAATATGAGACAAAACACTTGGTTTTGGTACCCCCTAAAAGATCACTAAGCTGAATTACTAAGACTAATTTTTATTTGTACAACTGAACTGTGGATGTCTATTGTCACTGGAACTTGAACAATAGAGCTTGTTATGTTATCCTTGATGTTCAGAAGAACAGTGTGAAATGAAGCATACTCTTATGTCAAAGAGAGGTGACTAAAATTGCCTACAGCAACAAATAGGTGGATACTTTGAAGTTCAAGCCTTCATTTTCCAGAATTCTGCCTGTGCCTGTGGATGCTACAGGTGCTCAGATTTTTAATAAGAGATCAAACTTTCTTCAGGGTCAATTAGTTGCATATTTCTGGACACTAAATACCAGCACTTCCCCTTCACCCCACAAAAAACAAAAACAGAATGCCCACTGGGCCCCAGACAGGTGGCTAGCCTCATAAATTCATTTAAAAGTAAGAATAAGCTTTCAAACATGTTATTTTTGTTTTTCTTCAGAATAGAACATCAAGTAATTTATACATATTTCATTTAGAATCTGAATCAGACTCCTACCGCATTCTCCTCTCACTTCACTACCAGATTACCTATAACCTGTAGGCTAACTAGAAGCCAGAGTTTAGTCACTTGACCAATCCTTAGTAAATGCCTAAAATATGCTAGCTGGGACTAGAATAACCACACGTAACTCTCCAAGTAGCCACCAACTTCTTTCTTGTTCGGTAAAAGCTGTTACTTTTTGGTCATCCCTTGTTTGGTAACAAGTCTCTCTCCTTCATCTATTCCAGGGGTCAGGAAACTATGACCCGTTAGCCAAACCCGGCCTGCTGCCTGTTTTTATAAATAAACTTTTATTGGAACCCAGCCATGCCCACTCATGGACATAGGGACAATGTGCTTTGGCGGTTATAAGGGTGGAATTAAGTAGTTTGACCAAGGTCAAACAGCCCACAGGATTGTGTATCTATACTTTAGGTGTCTATAGTATTTTCTACCCAAACGTCTCCTCATCACAAACCTGTAGCGTAATTCTGAGTTTATTTGTCTTCACAAACAGAGTAGGCTCCTTGAGGACAAGGCTCATGAGTTACAGCTAGGACTCAGCAGAACACCAGGCAACACCGTAGCCATTTGAAAATCATTAACAAGGTGGACAGTATTTACAAGGTATTTTGAAAATAAATGTATTTAAAGACTCTGAGAAAAGGTTCAGCCATGAACTTGGTGAAGACGCAATAACAAGGTTTTTATTCTTGTGTGTGATCAGTTTTTGGCCTGTTTATAAACAACCCAGGGGACAAACTAGAAACCCTGACTGGAGGATTCTTCCTCGATATAAGGGTTGAAGGCCTGTATTTGCCATTTACTGGCTGTATGATTTTCCTTAAGGTGTCTACTCTCTGCACCTCAGGGGCCTCATCTATAAAATGAAGATAATGAGATAGTAGGTGGTTGTGAAACCAGGAATAGATGTAAAAGGCCCCACCACCTTGTCAAGCAATTTCGGTGCTCAATAAATAGGAGCTGTTATTTTTATGGACAAGTTCCTCCACTTTAAGGCTCCACGTACACTGGCAAGGAACACGGCTGTAATTAACGTTATCTTCAGCTTCTCATGGCAGGAGCCCAGGCTCAGGTGGTTGGTTCATATTTACCAGTATGAAAACAAGTCAATAAAAATAGAACATCAAACTCTAAGAGCGAAGCTTTTCCCCCTCCTCCGTAAAGCTGCATCCGTGACAAGGCATTAGTGCCAAACCTAAGCAAAGTCAACAAAACATTCCGTAAACTGTCTTTCCCTGATAGACTTTATCATTATGTTTTTTAGCTGTAGCGCATGCCTTACAACAAATTTTTACAAGTATTTTGGTACTCAGAAAGACAATTTTGAGTAAAGTAAGTGAATTTTTAACCTCTTTATTGCCAAGATGCTGTTGCCAAATTAAAGAATATATGTGAAAGTAATTTTTTTTTTTAAGTAAGGGTTAGTCTATGGGGGTTGGGGGTTGACATACTTAAGTTTTACACACATCAAAAGAAAAAGAGGGGGTAACATCAATAAATTCACCAAAGGGGGAACACACAAATATCCCATCAGTATATTAAGACCTTTGGAGAGGCTGGGAATTAAGGGGAAAGGTGGAGTTTTAAGCTAATTAGGGGAAAAGCACTGCCCTCCACCCACCCCCTTACATTGATGCTCCGGTTGCATCACGTGACTATGATGGATGGCTAGAGCGCTGTCATTTATCTTCTGGAGTGAAACCAGAGAATTCAGGCAGAGCCCACTGAGCATTGCTCATGGAAGTATTATCCTATCTATTCCCAGGACACAGGAGAAACACTGAGAGGTCAAAAAGGACAAGTGTACTATGTTTTACACTATACCCCAATATACTGCCCTTCTTCTAACACAACACAGTTTTGGGGACCAGGGAAGTATAGAATAGATATGCAAAACCTAATGGTTCAGCATTTTTATTTTCTGCAGCTTGCTCTACCCCCTATTGAATCAGACTTCGCAATGGTTTAGCTTGGAAAGGAGCAACATTTCCTAACTGAGCATCTGGCTGCAAGAGGATGGGAAAGGCCCCTACCGGGCTTCTCTTACTCACCAGCCTAAGTGAGGCTGGCTTATAAATGCTTCATCTATAATAAATAACTTTTTAAAATGTATGCTGGGTGGGTGGATCCATACCCTGGCTTTTATTAAATTTTATTCTTTCGCATCTCTGACATTTGCATCTCTTGTGTTTAGCTGGGGGTTTTGTCCTGAGGCTGAAAGGCTGGGGGTTGGGCAGACAGTGTTTCAGGAGCAGTGTATAAGTCAGACGAGGGCAAAGGGCACCGTGTGATCTGCTGAGTGCCTCTGCTTCCCCTTGATTACTGACATTACCATCCACTCAACCAGGAGGGTAGAAGGTAGGTCAGGATAATCAGTTAAGTGCATTAGGGTTTCCCCTCCTTCTTTTCACAAATCCCACATGGGCAACTAATGAGAGAACGCCTTGAGGTAGAAACGAACTTCCTAACACCAAAGTGTGGGTGCATTTGGTTTCACTGTAGGTCAAAGGTAAGTTACCCTCAGATAAGTTGGGCAGCTATTTTTTCACGTTACAAATGAACTTACTAGAGAATTCTTTTAGAATATAAATGTCTTCTCAAGCATATGAAATCATTAAGCCTTTGATTTGCGCACAATGTGTTCAGCAATATATTTTGTGCGTGTCAAAATATACTCTGACATGAAGAACTCTTGGCTTTAAATAAAAAAATTTTAAGAATTATTCTAAATTGAAGGAATAACGTAAGAGCAGCTTTGGAAATAACCTAGAACACTAAAATTATCTACAGAAATTCTTGATGTTCTACAGACAGTATGTTGTGTGCATTTGTGTGTGTGTGGGGGGGGATTAATGGAAGTAGAGACAGAGTCTAAAATAAACCCCTGTATAAGAGAGAAATGTAGGAAGACCACGGTTTCTAAAGCTCTGCCCCTGCCTCCTTGAAGTGCTTACAGCTTCCTGCAAACAATCAGGTATTTGTGTCAAACCCAAAATGCCTGGAGAGGCACTCTGTTTACTCCTTTCAGCTTTGTGGTTATTTTCAATACTAGGGTGCTGAAGATTTCATTGGAACAGAGTTCGGTTGCCAAGTCGGTTTGGAGAGCACTGTTTGGAAGGTGCCCTGCAGTCTGTGCACAGGGAAGTCTGAGGAAACAGCCCCTGGGGCCCTCAACTCCTGCTGTGACTTCCAGTATTAAGTTACCAGCATTAAGAATCAGCAATTAAAAAACAACAATCAATTGTTGTATTTATCCACAAATGTATCTATAAATGGTTTTAACGTATTTATGTTTTCAAAAAACTTTGAAGAAACATGAGGTTAAACCATTAATGTCTCAGAATAAATCATTTCTCATTATATTAATAATTAATATAATTACACGGTACTATTAATACTAATTATATATTAATATTGTTGATGATAGTCATTAAATTTTTTAAATGACTGTGTAAGAAGCCCAAGCTAGGGGATGATATAATGAATCCCCTTATCTATTTTCCCAACTTTTACATATAACTAAAGTTTTCCATAACAAAGACTTATCGCCAATCCCAGCAGACTAGACAGATGTTAGGTAAACTTCGAGTCCCTCAAACATAGTCCAGAGGGTCTGAGTCTGCCATGATGAGGGTCCTGATCCCTCCCCAACCACCCAAACTGGCCTTCAGAATAGTTCCACTGTATTTCCACAGCCTCTTCCGCACCCAGGTGTGCCGCGGAACCTGACCAGCCAGGTTCAGGTAAGTGGTTTCGCACACCCTCCTGGTCAACCATCAAAATATAAGTCAACCCAGCTAAGCAAAAACTCTTCTCTCCATTTTCACTCGGAGTTTCTAAAAATATCAGTATAAGGATCCAAAGACAAAGTGCCCAGGTCATTTCCAGCAGAAATACCAAGGTATGATATTTAGGAGAATCACACTCAGAGTAATTTGTATTCAGTGTTTATTCAAGTTTCCTGAAAGAAAGAATGAACATCCGCCCCTCTCAGAATCAGGCAGGAAGTTAAACTGGAGCGTTGGTGTGACCTGGAGAAAGCATCAGTCGCCCAGAACTCATTAATGAAGACCGTAGCTCAATAAAAGTGAAACCACTTTAGGTGAAGGCTACACTGCTCTATCAGCCTGTTTTCTACAACTATTCAGGCCCAGTCTACTTACCTATAAAAAAGTGGGATTTGCCTTCCTGTATCTCAGGCCACCCCTGAGCATAAAGGTGTGCAAGTCTAAGGCTCTGTCAGCTAAAATACAGCTCTATTTTATTTTTAAATTTTTAGAAAAGATTTAAGAGCGAGACAGCATGAGCAGGAAGGGTAGAGGAAGAGAGAGAATCTCCAGCAGCCTCCTCGCTGAGCACGGAGTTGGACACAGGGCTCCATCTCATGACCCCAGACATGACATGAGCTGAAACCAAAAGTGGGATGCCCAACTGACTGTATCACCCGGGTGTCCCAAACACAGCTCTATTTCAGTCTTTCTTCCAGAAACAAGTCTACTAAAGACAAGAAAATAAATGCTCAAGTAATTTAAAAGCAAAGGTGGTCCCAACCAGCCTTCATTTGAATAAACAAAGCTTCAACTGTCAGTGCTGTAGTGGTGCCTCAGGTGTTCTCATAACCAACTTTGTCCCACATCCAGCTTTAAAAAATTCACTTCAAGGGTGCCTGGGTGTCTCAGTTGGTTGAGTGACTGCCTTCAGCTCAGGTCATGATCCTGGAGTGGAAGAATCAAGTCCCACATCCAGCTCCCTGCTCAGCAGGGAGTCTGCTTCTCCATCTGACTCTCCTCCTTCTCTTGTTCACTCTCATTCTCTTGCTCTCAAATAAATCAAATCAAAAATCAAAAATCAAATCAAAAATCAAAAATCAAATCAAAAATCAAATCAAATCAAAAACAAAATCAAAAATAAAATCAAAAATAAAATCAAAAATAAAATCAAAAATAAAATCAAAAATAAAATAAAATAAATAAAGACTATGAAGGGAACACCTGGGTGGCTCAGTTGGTTAAGCCAGTGCCTTCAGCTCAGGGCATGATCCCAGAGTTCCCGGATCAAGTCCCACATGGGGATCCTGGCTCCGCAGGGAGTCTGCTTCTCCCTCTGACCTTCTCCTCTCTCATTCTCTCTCTCTGAAATAAATAGATAAAATCTTAAAAAAAGAGAGAGAATAAGAATCTGTTCTAGCTTAAAAAAATAAAAATAAAAAAATTCACTTCAAGACATAATTAACAAGCAACAGTTATGAGTAAGGGTGTATTCTAGGACAATAGACAAGATCAAATAAATACTGGTCTTGTCTTCTTAAGTTTTGAGGTATAGTAGTCATATGATCAACTTCACATTTCAAGTAGACACAAAATGTTTTGACATTGATACCGCTGTGAAACCATCGCTACAATGAAGAGTGAACACATCCAGGACCTCAGAAAGCTTCTCAGCCCCTTCCCACTTCGGCCAATCCCAGGCAACCGCTGATCTGCTTTCTGTCACTACAGATTGCTTTGCATCTCCTAGTTTTGTATCAGTGCAGTCATATACTCTGTTACTTTTTCTCTCCCGTTTCCTTCAGCATATTTTGAGACACACCCATGTTGGCGGAGGCATGGATCAATACCCTTTTTATCGTGGAGTACTCTATTGTACGGCTGTAACACAGTTTGTTTATTCATTCACTTGCTGACAGGCATCTGGGTTTTTTCCAGAATTTCACTGTCGTAAATAAAGCTGTTCTCAATATGTGTGTGTGAGTGGTTGGAACGGCAAGGTGATACAGTGGGTGTACGTTTAACTTTATAGAAATTGTCAAACCACTTTCTCGAGTGGTTGAACAATTGCATACATGCACCAGTGAGTTATCAGAATTCCATCTGCTCCACGGTCACGCCAATCCCTGTTTACGCAGTCCTTACACTTTTAGCTCTTCTCGTGGGTGGGTAGTGAGTGGTTCTGAGTTAGTGAATATGTGGAAATTCAGAGGAGAATGGCAGGGTCAGAGAACACGTAGGCTCCACAGCTCCTCCCATACAAACTGGCCTGTGTATCTCTTCATCCAACTATTTGTGTGTCTTCTGAGCGCCTTTGCGACAAATCCATTATCTAATGAGTCAAGGTTTCCTAAGTTCTAGGAGCCACCATAGCAAATTAATTGTCCCCAAGGAAGGGGTCATGGGAACCTCTGATTTATAGTTAATCAGAAGTACAGGTAATAACCTGGACTAGAAATTGGTATCTGAAGTGGAGGACAGTCTCATGGGACTGAGCTGTTAACTTGTGGGATCTGATGCTATCTCCGGGGAGATCTTATCAAGACTCAGTTGAATTGGAGGACACCTGGTTGGTATCTGAGAAGTACCTGACAGTGTGGGAAAAATGCACACACATCAGAACTGGTTGTAGAATCTTATTGGGGTAAGAAGACCCCCTGTGGATAGGACACCTGAGCCAGAGACTGCAAAGATGTTCAGGCCAAGGGCTATCCCCACCCCACCTCCCTCATCACCACAGTGCAGTGCTTAGGGCCCAGATATCTTCCCAAAAAGTTAAGGGTAAGACTTGCCAGGCCAAGTGTGAGGTCAAAGAAGGCATTCCAGACAACTAGGATTTTCCTAACAGGGGCAGAGGCACCAGTGTACCAGTGAGGTGCAGAAGAACCATCAGCTCTAAGGGCAGCTTCAGGTGTGATACAGGGAGTGTAATGAGGTAGGACTGGAAGGCAAGCAGGAGGGCTGTCATGTGTCATGTGCCATGTGCCTAGACCTGGATATTGACGGAAGGTGCAAACTCGTGCCTGGACACCTGTTGGCCCATGGGTATGCTTGTGAAATATTGAGTTACAGAAGTTTAAAACTCTGCGGATTTATATACAAATGTGGGTTTTTGGCTTCTGTTGAAAAGATCTAGCCACATGGAGTCCATGACCCCCAGAGTTGAGAAGAACACTGTCCCTCTTGGAGCTCCCCGCCTAGTTCACCAAGGTGTGACTCAGCCTGGGTCCACCAAGGCATTTCAGTCTGAACTAGGAGCTAGATAAAATCTCTTGTGGCAGCGCCAGGCAGGCCTGGCATAAGATGACCGGTGGCAGGGACAGGGTAGGAGAGGCAGCAAGCCTATCTTAGGGTGGTGGAAGCAGAAATTAGAGAGGAAGGAGGATTATTTGAGATTTTTAAGCAAGATTAAATGGTGATTCAACAGAAAGAGGAGTCAAGCTTCCTAAGCTAGACAGCAGAATGACAAAGTCACCAGCAAGGGTAAATTTGTTTCTATTACCGACCTATAACTTTGATGTTTCACCAAATACGTACATCATGTGCAGTATATCTAACTTGAAAGCTGGCACTCCTTCCAAGCCCGGACATCCTGGCATTCTGGTCAGTTTCTAGGCCAATGACTCATGAGGCCTTCAGGTGAACCTCAAGATCCTTGCTCTGCTGCTGTACCAGCAACACTTCCTGAGAGTTCACTATGTGCCAGGCACAGTTTTAAAATCTTTTACAAACAGTGACTCAAGTCATACACCATTCTTGGAGTAGGTATTGTTACTATCTCTATTTTGCAGGTAAGGAAATAGAGAAGTTAAGCAATCTGCCCAAAGACACAAAGCCAACAGGTATTAAGATGAAACCCTGAACCTAGGCAGTCTGACTCTAGGTAGACCATATGTTCTTAACTATTTTTTATCTTGTACCCAAATAAATTGTAACTGAGAGACTCTGAAAAAAAGTGGGCTGTAAAGCAACTCTGTTGGCTAATATGCTGACCATCTCCATGTTTATCACCACCTCTTCCTAGACACTGTCTAGCCTTGTGGTTTCCCAACCTGGTTCATCACACTCTCCTGGAGAATTGTTTTCAAGTTCACAACTCAAGTTCCTTCCCAAGAAACCAAGTTGGAAGACCCCGGAATCTTCCACTTGTACCCCACCGTTGGCAATGCCGCGGTACTCAGCCTGGGAACGCCCATGGCTCGCGGGGCCTACTCACTCTGTGAGCACCTGGATGGCTGAACCACATGGGTTACAATCTCCTACTTCACAGCTATCAATCTGCAAGTCCAATCAAGTGTCCCATGAATACTGGAAGACCAACCTGATAGCCCTTCTCATGTGAGCATCCTTCATAAACCTAAAGTTGGCTCCCACCTTCCCTCAGGATTCTCTTCTCCAAGATACTTATGCTCTATGGATAGGATCCTAAACCATTAAATGCAAACCAAATTCTTGTGCCTTTCCAAACATTAAGTTATCATACATGTTTAATCTCTAATTTTGATTCATCTTCAACTAATCTTCACTTCTAACACTGAAGCTTTAAGCTTCATTGCCACCAACCTGAATTTAAATAATTTAATTATCTAAAAAGGACTTGGAAATACTACTAATGATTCTTTTTATAGATCAGTGAATTTCCCTCTACCTCCATTACCTTTTCAAGTTCAAAAGCTTTTTTTTTTTTTTTTTTTATAATGGGATAGTCTTTATGTGGGGGCACACCTATATAATACTCTTCTTTCCCCTTTGACCTTTAATGGCTTCCTCTCCTCTCCACCCTCTTTTAAGAAGCCTGGTTTTTTTTTTTTTTTTTTTTTTTTTTAAAGCCTCCTTGGATGGAAGCAAACTATTTTTTTTTTACTATTCCAAGTCTGAATTAGAGGGACCCAAAACCAAAAATACTTGTTTTCCTTGGAGGAAATATCCTTATCTTTAAGAATTTTCTAATGGTGGCACAACACTGAATTTTTTAACAACACTGTGGGA
The DNA here is from genome assembly GCA_004023965.1 of Spilogale gracilis. Classification (NCBI taxonomy): domain Eukaryota; kingdom Metazoa; phylum Chordata; class Mammalia; order Carnivora; family Mephitidae; genus Spilogale; species Spilogale gracilis. The sequence continues at coordinate 18,476 of PITA01014465.1, read as the reverse complement.
AGAACCGAAGCCTTTTAAGACTCCCAGACTCAGTAAACAGTATGTTTTCTTCTGTGTAAATTCCAAAAGTACAACCACTAATCCAAACAGCAGTTCTTCGAATGGGAGTCAATAGAGGAAAAACCTCTACTGAAAGGTCATAAAAAGGACCTTCCTGAAGTCCAAACAATGTTTATGCATAGCTGCTACAAATTCCAAATCTCTTACGGAGGCAACAAGGTAAATCTCAGTTGACATTCCTTTCACGGGACAAACTTAAACCAGAGGATATCGTGTGGCTCCTTCGGGATATTTTTTTTGTCCTTCCCATTACGTAGGACAGCCAAGCTAGAAAGGGAAAAGAAGCTGATAGGAGAGAAGAGATGCAGAAGTGGAGGCCCTGCTCCCAGTCTATACTCAGCTTGCAGAACTGAGAGGAAGGGGCTTCAGAAGGAGGCCACATCCAGCAGGAGCAAACCACCACTGATGGATCTACACGGTGCTTTATTGATTTTCTCAGGCCTTTATATGTGCTGCCTGATTTGGTGAGAACCTCTGAGATGAATATTTACAGATTCATACACAGCGTCAAAGATGCCCATAGCACAAAGTTATTATCTGAATTTCTGACCTGAACCCAGCTAGAACACTAAAATTTACATGCTTTCCTCTGTTCCACTGAACTAACATGATCAACCATTTTCCTTCTAAAACTTGCCATGGAGGTGTTCTGACTGTCGCCATTCTAAAGATCTCCATTCCAATCCACCACTTAGACCTGGCACCATTTAGAACTGGCTCTACCTCTAAGAGCTCACTACCAAATTTCCTTTCTTCAATCAAAACCCCTGGCCACCACTCTTTCCACTTGTGCCACCTTACTCCCACTGAACTTTGGGCCTTAAGAGTTACTTCCAGGCAATTGAAAGTCCAATTGAATGTTGGTGCAATTCAGTTAAATTCTGCCCATTGCTTCCTCTGCACACTCACACCCTATCCACCCTCCACTCCAATGAGCACCTCATGACTGCAAGCCCCACCGACTCCATCTTCTTGATCTTCTCAGATGATTTCAACAGGAGTGTGGAAATCACAACCCAGAGAACCTGTAGAGACACCAACTTGTTCCTAGGTCACCGGTGAGTGCTGGACAGTCATGGTCTCCCTAGAAGTTGTGAGAATTATGCAATGTCAGAGCTAGAGAGGGTATTAAACAAATGTATCTAATACTGTAACTATAGAGGTGAAGCAACTGGGCTTACGGTGAGGGCTAGCAGGCAGTAGGGTCTGTGCTGAGCAAGGAACTTTCCTGGGGCGAGGGGGAGGGGGAAGGATTCGTACTAACATACTTAAGAAGGGCCAGGAAGGGGCACCTGGGTGGCTCAGTTGGTTGGGCGACTGCCTTCAGCTCAGGTCATGATCCCGGAGACCAGGGGTTCCCTGCTCAGCGGGAAGCCTGCTTTTCTCTCTCTCACTCCCCCTGCTTGTGTTTCCTCTCTAGCTGTGTTTCTCTGTCAAATAAAGAAAATCTTAAAAAAAAAAAAAAGAAGACGAAGAAGACGAAGAAGACGAAGAAGACGAAGAAGACGAAGACGATGACGACGACGACGACGACGAAGAAGAAGAAGAAGAAGGCGGCGGCGGCCCAGGAAGGACAAAAAAAAAACAGTGATTCTGAGTCCCTGGGAAGGGACAAACATCACTGGAAAGGCAAGAGCCAGAATGGAGAAAGAGGACATGTGCTCAGATGCTTGCAGGCAAGGAGAAATCCACAAATACTTCTGTACCAGGATACAACAATACAGAAAATTTCAGAGAGACTGTGTATGGAACAAATCAGGCTTTCAGATGACAGCTTGTATTTTCAAAGTAAGTTATATGTGTGTCTAAATGCTACATTTGCAAGTAACTAACCATTTAATGTAAGTGTCTAGGTTATTAAACCCCATTATAGAAGAAAAGATGTTACAATTTCAATAATTTCCATATGCTTTTCACAAGCTTTAAATAAGCTAATTGAACATTTTCTCAAACCAATAATGAACAATAGCCCCTGAAATAGTGAAAGCATTTATTGCTGGGATATGAAATTATGTGAAAATTACGATGCTTTCTTTGTGGTAAATACTATTCGTCATCAGGGGAGAAGTCTTATAGAATAGTCCTGGTCTCAAATAGATGGAGTTCAAAGTCTGTCTCTGCTATTAGCCAGCTGAGTGATTTCATCTGGATTACATCATCTTAATATTGGTTTTTGTATCTGAAAATGGAGATAATAGCACCTGGCTTGAATATTGTGAAAATTAAGGATGTATAGTTACCTGCTAAGGATAAAGCAATGCAGTTAGATCAGATATACTTAGCAGTATTAGCAAAACCAAGCCACAAATTTCATTTTACTTTTCACACAAAGTGATAAGACAACCTACTTCTAAAAAGAATTAAGTAATTTGGTTTGGCATTAGAGGATTACAAAACTTTGGACAGCTAACAAAAATTGCTCATAAGGCTCTAATGCACATTTTAACTTCTTGCAATTGTCTGTTATCTCATCTCATCGCCAGTGTCCCAATACCATCTCCAAATAATAAATTTCATCTTATCTCCAACACACCAGAAAATATAAGCCTGCTCATTTTTGTCAAATATCTGGTATTAGGTACTATAAAAGATATCAAAACATTAGAGAAAACAGACTAAGAAACGTCATCAAAAGATATCATATATTATACAACATCTAACGGTATCTCAGATAACTCAGACATCCATTTTACAAATCTTCTTTTCTGAATTGAACCAACCACACTTTGCAGCACTCAAGTTACCTACTCAGTGCCATCCAGGTAGGAACGTGGTTCCCAAACTTGACTTCAGTTCCAATCCTGTAGCTGTAATGCTTTGTTCACTCATATACTAACCTTGTGCTTTAGGTAAATATGGTTCATACTATCCCACTGACATTTTTTTATCCTCAAACAAAGGTCAAATTACATATTTTAGTAGACAGTAAAGCTTAAGTAAGTCTGGAGGAAACACTGGGATTGCTTATAAAATTCTCAAGGGCATATACTACTTCTCTACAACTATAATAGCTATGTGATTGCCAAACATATTCTGTTTCTCTCATGTAAATCAAGAGGCGGTCTTCCCTCTGCCCACATCCATTACTTTCCATTATTCCCGACTTTTTACCACCTGTCATGAAAATCCCCTTTTAAAAAAAATTTTATTTCTTTGAGAGAGTGTGAAAGTGAGAGAGATCACAGAGGGAGAAGGACAAGCAGACTCCCCACTGAGCTGGGCTCGATCCCAAGACCCTGAGATCATGAGCTGAGCTGAAGGCTGACACTTAACCAACTGAGCTACTCAGGTACCCCACCCCCCCGTCATGAAAATCATATAGGAAGAAATCTGTAAGGATGACTGCTTCTCAGCTATGCTTCTCAGTATTCCCTCTTGAGCCAACCATCCATCCTTCCAGTTAAAGGCTAGTGCAGACTAACCAAAAGCAGTTCAACGTATTAAGACAACAGAGCTGATGCCAGGCCACTTGGAATCCATCCACGGGTCAAGCCTTTCAGCCACAGTGAGTCTGTGGTCAATGACACCCAAAAATCCTGAACGTCTGATGGCTCATGTCCTTGTTAAAGAAAAAAAACTTATTTCTAAAACTAAGATATGAAGATCACAGTTGGGTGGGGGTGGGGGGACAACACACAGATGGACTTGTAAGCCATTCTGAATAAGTATGGAGCCTGATGGTCCAAAGAGTTAGATACTATGGGTCTACATGCTGCTCTCAAAAACAAGACCAAAAAAACACAACAAAATGAACAGCAGCCAAAATCTCTCTCCTGTTGATCACCTACATTCGGAAATCACCGCAGCAGTGAGAAATCCTAGCCTTCCCAGACTCTGCCACATTGCCCTACTTAGGGTAGGAACGGCTCCAGGAGAGAAGCAGTCAATTCCAGACCTGCTTCAGCTAGACCCGCAGGGACTGAGGCATTGGCAGAGAGCCAGTGCAACAAGGGTCTTCCCCCGGGGACACCTGAGGCCTCTTCACTTTCTCCACAGAGAACCTACCATATATCCATTCCCTTCAATGCTCTCCAATTCTGAGTAGACTCCTTTAGCTCTCCAAATATCTCACTATTGAAAAAAGTTAACTCAATTATTTTCCCCATCACAACTGGGATAGAGAATTCCTCCCAAGTAAATCTGGGAGGAATTTTGAATATTTTTGAATATCAAAATTAAGTGGGAGTGATGACTAGGACACATAGGATAGAAAATAATTCACTAATTTATACGGATACTGAACAAGATATAAACCGAGGGAGGCACTGAAGGGAAAGCTCTTTACAGGAGAATCCCAATGAACAACAGAAGGAATCACAGAAAAGAAGAAAACTGCCATTTTATGGCAACCACAGTAATGGTTTCAGGCAAGAATCTTCAGAACAAATGGATACCACTGCTTGAAAGGTTGTTGGGAAAACGGGACAATCACACAGTCTCCAAGTATCACTTCAGACACCGCTTACTACACAAGGAAAAAAGGCAGAGAAATTGGTGGATATTGTCTTAATGGGCGACCCTCTGGCTTCACCAACAATGAGACAGAAGGACATCACATGCCCAACGGATGGTCTGAGAAGCACCCACATCTCCTGGGCTATTCTCCTGCCAAAAATATTTTCTCATGACTAGACTCAGATTACACAATCAGATAAAACCACACTGAAGGACAGCTTATCAAACATCTAGCCCGGATTCTTTAAAAAAAAAAAAAAAGTGAAGTCATGAAAGACCAATAAAATCTAGGAACTGTGTTCTAGATTTAAGGAGATTAGGGAGGCATGACAACGAATGCACTTGATGAAACTTGATTAGATCCTGGGTGCTTAAAAATAGTTGTAATGAACACTATGGAGACAATTGGGGAAATGTAAATATGGGCTGTGTAAGGCAGTAGTGCTGTATCAGTGGTAAATTCAGGGGAATTATGCTTACATTACAGATCTGCGGGAGAATGTCCTTGTCCTTACAAGATGTACCCTGATGTGTTTTAGGCAGTGAGGGTCAGGATGTCTACAACTAATTCAAATTCAGAAAAAAAAGAATTATAACCCAGGTATAGATAAAGGGATTAAACCAAAGTGGCAAAATGTTAGAATCGGTGAAGGGTATACACATGTTCGTATGCCTACAATTTTCTCAAGGTTTAACCTGTTTTGATAAAACTATAGACAGCTAGGCTTTTTTAACAGAAAGAAGTTAAAATAAAAGTCTTCAGCAAAATAGTTAACAGTCATTTTCTCTATCAAAAATAGTATAAAATATATTCTGGCTACTTTGGCAAGGGTGGGGAGGGGAGGGAGGATCCGAACTCCATTTCTTAATCACCTTTGGGTATCGCATGCCCAGCGCTGTCCTGGCTCCCAGGAGCACAGCCTGTGCGAAACAGGTTCCCGCCCTTCCGTGACTTCTACTTTAGTCAGGGGATGATAGAGGAGGGTGTTATGGGGTTTTTAAATCATATAATATATAAAATTGTTCCTATTATAAATGTTTGTATTTATAATCATATGTATTTTAAGGTATTTATCTATGTGTTTATTTGACAGAGGGCGAGCTCAGGAGAACACAAGCAGACTCCCCGCTGAGCAGGGAGCCTAACTCAGGGCTAGATCCCAGGACCCCGGGCTCATGACCTGAGCCAAAGGCAGACACTTAACTGATTGAGCCACCCAGGTGCCCCAATAAATGTATTTAATATAAAATTATTTGCAAATGTAAATAAAGACATGTAGGTGAACAAATTATCCATTTAAAAAATTCAGACGGTGCTGGGAATGCAGACATAAAGCGGTAGAGAGTACATTGCTGTATTTATAAGATGATCCAAAAGGCTTCACTGATAAGGTGACATTGGGGCAAGGGCCTGAAGGAGGTGAGGAGGGGCAGATCCTCCGGCAATCCCAGAGAGGTGCTGGCATGCCGGTGGGAGAGCAAGGCACCCGATGTGTCTGGAAAAGGAAGAAGGAGGGGAAATGGCAGGCGTGGCGGGCGATCACAAAGGGCCTTATGCTCACTCTTACAACTTTCAGCTTTTATACTGAGTGAACGGAAAGAGGGTTTGGGGCCGAGGAATACCACAGACTGACAGATTTTAAAAGGCTCATTCAGCTGCGGTGGAGAGAACAGACAGTAGAAAGGCAGCGGTGGATCCAGGGAGACCAGCCACAGAAACAAAAACAAGCCCAGACACAGCAGGTGGGGGGGGGGGTTGGCGGTGCGTCCGCACACTACCTAGATTTCAGGTAGTCTTTAAAGGCAGAGAGCACAGGACTCGAAGGCATGAGGGAGAAGATTCAAGGCAAACCCCAACACTTTGGCCCGAGCAAATGGAAGGACAGGTTCCCATCTGTATACACAGGACAGACAGTGAGAAGTTCCGGCAGCCTGGCTTTAGCACGTCCACTTGGAGACACCGGCCAGATAGTCAAGTAAAGATAAGGAGGGGCCTGGGCGTGGATCTGGAATTGGGACAGAGGCTGGCGACATGGACTTAGAGGTCACCATTTAGATGGTTTTTACAGCCAGGAGATCGACTTTAGGACAGCTTAACATGAGGAGCTGGTGATGGATGGGAGACTGGCCGCAGAGCTCAAGCAGGGTGGCCAGGGAGGTGGGAGAAGAGCCCAAAGACTGCACCGTCTGAGTCACACTAGGACGCATCAACTAAAAGCTACTTTAAAATTCCAGAAACTGGGGCGCCTGGGTGGCTCAGTTGGTTAAGTGACGGCCTTCGGCTCAGGTCATGATCCCGGAGACCCTGGATCGAGTCCCACATCGGGTTCCCTGCTCGGCGGGAAGCCTGGTTCTCCCTCTCTCACTCCCCCTGCTTGTGTTCCCTCTCTGGCTGTGTTTCTCTCTGTCAAATAAATAAAATCTTAAAAAAAAAAAATTCCAGAAACTGTTCTTTCAGGGACTGTCCAGTTAAACACCTATAACTACACACACAATGGTGATAGACTGCAACCAGAAACTGAAATTACATACTTAGGTGCTCAGAAAAATAAATAAACTGTTAATGATTTTGACTTATACTCAGAGAAGTTGGCTTTTTAAAAAGATGAAAAATTCTTGAGTTAGCAAAATAGATACTTTTCCCCCTTTTCTAATGCTCTCTCTATAGGGTTGAACACAATACCCCAAGCTGGGCTATGTAGTAACCTAGAAAACTAGAGGACTTTCAGCAATTCCTATATACACCACATTTCTGCTACGAATTCTCTCTGCTGAGGTACAAAGTGGAGGAAAGCACACTGCAGTCTTCACAGCACCTCAATAATTTGCAGTCCTTATCAGAAGTTAAATAGTAGATTCTAAAAATGGCCACTGAATAGTTCAACTATCCAATCCTTTTTCCTGCTAAATTAAAGCAGCGATAGGATTTTTTAAAAACTGGTCATGGATTTTTAAAACTCGCTTTTACAATTTAAAAATATCTTCATTAAAAATTCAACCTGAAGACACTTAAGGGAGTTAACACATCCATGCCCTTGAGAAATGACTTTGAGGTTAGTCCCGTTTTAGATGACACAGCCAGAGGATTCACAGCTCAAACACAGAACGCCACTGTATTTTCAGAAACTAATCAACCTGCTATCCCAAATGTTGAGAGGGCCCCAGTCAAATTCTTGTATGTGAGACTGCCCATCTCACTATTCCTTCCAGTGCAGTGAAATGAAAAAGCAATAGTAACTTAACATTTCTTCCTTTAAAAGGAGAAAATAATTCACAATAATTTTTCAGTCTGGCAAAATTATGTCTCTGATCCAACAACAATTAAATAACTAGTCCATCCAAAGTAGAAAGAACATGTTAACGTAGGCTAGCTTGGAAAAAGATTTGCTCTTCTTCCTCTTTGGAAGCTATAAATTACCAACTTGCAGATAAAAAATATGAGTATTTGATGCAACTAGGGAAGAACCCTGGTGTCCATTCCACCTCAGTTACATAAACCCAGCCACAGGACTGCATCTCCTTACTGCGATTTCTCCAAATCAAAACTACAAGTTGCACTGACTCCCTCTTCCAGCTGAGGAGCCAAACTACCATAAAACCACCTGGAGAATGGATTGCTACCTCTCATACCTCTGAGTAGCATGGTCCCCCGTGCTTCCTGTACCTTGCAAGGAGTTCCCAGGCTCTGAAGAGATGAGCCCAACACAAACTTTTCCCCAGCTACAGAAATTCCTTGGATTGCAGAATTTACACACTGCAATCAAAATTTTTGGGTCCTCATTCTGAAAAGCAAACCCTATCCTCCAAAATGTTATCTAATTCCAGAAATGTTTCCTTGGGGCAAAAAAATTTCAGGAGCCTAGCCTTCAATCACTGGTGAAAATGGCTGAGATTAAGTCCTTTTTTTTTTTTTTTTAATGGAGCATTAAGATACAGGAATATTTTCCTATTTCAATGCTTCTCACGAGTCTCTCTCTGCTTCCTCATTTAAAAAAAAAAAAGTTTCCCTGCTTTCGAGATTGTCATACTTCCAACTCTAATTTCGTTCAGGAGCTCAGCTTATATTGTACTCTCACACATCACCAGTAAATCTGCACCCACCTTAAAAAAAAAAAAAAAAAGATCTTGGATGTAAATCATTCAGAAGGATCATGCTTTTCAGTTTTGCAAATGAGCTATTCTTAACCTGTTTACTTAAAATGAGGGAGACCTATGACTAAGTCAGATCTCAACCCAGAACATTCACCTGGGCACAGGACACAGGTGAGGTTTCTTCCTCCATTGATCATGTGGTCTTCCATGTTTGCTTTTTCCCTGTAGCCTTCTCATTAATCCTCCCCCATCTGTCACCATCCTCAGACTGGAATTTTGTCCTAGAAGGGCAATGCTCACAAATTTTCTAGACAGCTATGAAAAGATACAAGTAACATATCTACGGTAATCATGATTACCAACTTGCCAATGCATGAGAGATATGGAAAATGTTTTGAACTTTGAGACAATAAAAAATAATCAGTTTTAAAAAATCAGGTTTTTTGTTTTTTTTTTTTAAGATTTTATTTATTTATTTGACAGAGAGAGATCACAAGTAGGCAGAGAGGGAGGCAGAGAGAGAGAGGAGGAAGCAGGCTCCCTGCCAGCAGAGAGCCCGATGCAGGCCTCGATCCCAGGACTCTGAGATCATGACCTGAGCCAAAGGCAGAGGTTTTAACCCACTGAGCCACCCAGGCACCCAAAAATCACAGTTTTGATGATCCTCAATCAGTTTCGTAAGCTTACATATTTATTTCAAGAGTATTTCACGTAGTTACTGTTCCCTATACACGTTCAAATCAAAGTCTACTGTTTCGTATGCTTCGACTCTGTTTATCTACACTCATGCCTGGTTTTTATTATATCCAACAATTTATTAACAAAGTCCTACAAAACTCTGACTTTGAACTTAAACTTCTTGGTTTATATTCACTAAATAGTGGATTCAGAAACTATGAAATACAATTACCTAGTTGATCACTGCTTCAAGCACAAAGATTGTGCATTAACTTTTACCATAAATAAAACTCTAACACGCAAGCAAAAATAAAGTTTACCACATCTAACATTGGATTCTCTAAACTTCAGGGAAAAAACACCCAATAAATATGAAAACAACCTTTACACACATGAGGTAGACAAACAGCAAACTCAGAAACTTTTCCAGATTTGCCTTAATAGTTTCCACTTAACCCATATGATAGAACCCATGTAATCTCCTCTCCCGGGGCTGAAGACCGGGCCTCGGTGTGCAGATGAGAGGTTCCTTTTGCTGACTTCTGAAGCTGCTCTCCAGAACAAGGTGCCTGGACACTGACACACTACGACAACACCTGTGCGAGTCCACACGCCCACACCTCTGCCCACAGCCGCCAGCTTATATTTAGATCACCCCGACTGCTCCTCTTATCTCCCTGTTCTAGAGTCACATGCCCGAAAAGCTCCAAACAGCTGAGAGCAGAGAAGCTGCCCCTTTCCTCAGCAGGTCTCTTATTTTGGGCTCGAAGTCAGATTAGTGAGTAATTATACACACATATATTCAATGTATTAACACTTAAATCTCTAACTCTAGGGCGCCTGGGTGGCTCAGTGGGTTGAAGCCTTTGCCTTTGGCTCAGGTCATGATCTCAGGGTCCAGGGATCGAGGTCCGCATCAGTCTCTCTGCTCAGCAGGGAGCCTGCTTCCTCGTCTCTCTCTGCCTACTTGTGATCTCTCTCTGTCAAATAAATAAATAAAATCTTTAACAAAAATAAAATGAATAAATAAATCTCTAACTCTAATGCAAGGTACTTTGAAAACTGATTAAAGCAAGAAGTGACCTATGTGAACACTAAGAAGAATCTAGAATTGCTCATTGAGTATAATTAATGTAACTTTCACATGAGGCAGGACTTTCACACAGATCTTCAGAAAAACACAGGCCTCTCTGTGTGCAGAGTGGCGTTGGGGCTCGGAGTCCAGCAACTCCAGTGTCAAGCCCGGCTCTCCTCCTTACTATGTGACCCTGGGGCAGGGCTCCTAACTTCTGTCTTCTCAGCTCTAAAATGCAGATCACTTAAAGTACCTATCCAGGAACAGAATCAGGTTTTGAGGCGCTGAAGTTTACGGTGGGTGGTCATTTGCAAAGATGCAGGGTTGTATGAACCCACCGCTAGGCTCTTCCAGAACTCTGGAAGTGGCTGAGCAAGTGAGGAGCAGCTACACAGTAAATACACCTCTAAACCTATCACAGCTGCTTGTTGCAGGGATTGAATCAGGTAACACATGCAGAGTTAGCAAAGCCTCCAGCACACAGTAAGTGCTCTGTAAACTTGACTATCGCCAATATTAATGAAACAAAATTTTACAAGAGAATAAAGAGGTGGTATCAGCCCATTCACTTTACCTGAAACTATTAAAGCAGAGGAAACAGGATCCTCTGAAACAGTTTGGAGGCCAGATGGAATATTTATTACACAGCAAGGTACCACGGGAGTTGTAAAAGCTGCACCATATTCGAGGCGGGGACGGGGGACCAAAAGCATTTTGATGTTTTCCTAGAAGTATCTTAAATCATTAAACTTAGATCCTAAATGCCCCTCAATGGTTCTAGGAAAGGACAAATTTAGGAAAAAGGGACCAAATAATCAAGCTCCTGGCTCCAAATTCAAATATGAATGTAATGAAGTCTCCTCCACTTACTTGTCCGTCTGAAACTCCAGGTGTGACAAGTCTTTTATTACTCCAAGAAACCATCCGGGAATTTAGAATAGGCTCAAAACTCCCATTTCTCTGTGGTTTATAGTTTTGTGGTGATGCTAACTTGCATGTGTGTGCATTCTCTCTCTCCCTCCCTCCCTCCCATCTCCCCCACCCCCATTCCAGCCAGATGTTAACAGCATGTCTGCCACTTTGGGGTGGAAAGGCTCAAACATTCACCATGAAATCAACATTTGGAGAATTAGATCCAAATCCATCCCAAGTCACCCAAGATATATTTAGCTGCCCAATCCCTAGATTACAAATAATATTCAAACCTAACTGCTACGAAATTTGTCACACTAACAGATGGCCCAGGAGGACTTTGGTTGTCAGAATCAATTCTGCTCATCAGATCATCCCCTGCTCCCAAAGAGAAAAGAATTCACAGGATGTGGAGATCCTGGGGTGAAAAAAAGAAGAGAGAGAAAAAAGTGTATATGCTGGAGAATAAACTCTTCCACATTCTACCATTAAGAGCAGGGGAAATGTTTGGAGCCACCTGGCCTAACAGCGTAAACCTAGCGTACAGTGTAAATGTGAAGATCGTTCTTATGAGCACTGGAAAGAATAACAGGCACCCAATATCTGTGCACTTAACTGAATTTAGTGCTGCTGACCTACTTTCAGGAATGTTCTGAGAGTTCATGAAAATGAAATTGCCTAATCATTGCTTTAATGAAGAATAGACATTTATTTTTTTTTTTTTTAAGATTTTATTTATTTGACAGAGAGAAACACAGCCAGAGAGGGAACACAAGCAGGGGGAGTGAGAGAGGGAGAAGCAGGCTTCTCGCCAAGCAGGAAGCCCGATGTGGGACTCGATCCTGGGTCTCCAGGATCATGACCTGAGCCGAAGGCAGTCGCTTAACCAACTGAGCCACCCAGGCGTCCCAAGAATAGACATTTAAACACATAAAGAAACTTATTAGATATATTGCCATCATATTGAAAATTATTTTTAAATAAAACTGTAACTTCGATCCATGGTGACTTTCAACATTTAGCCTACATGAGATGAATTCTTCTCAATGACTCACATTACCAGAAAAAGTCCAAAATCTCATATAAATATGTAGTTGGATAAAATCAAAGGTTACAGAGGTGCCTGGGTGGCTCAGTCGTTAAGCGTCTGCCTTCAAGGGTTATGAACCTGCCAAGAAGAAGAGGACTCTGGGGGCAACCCTTAATAATAGAATGCAAGTAAGTGTACCAATTTCTTCCTTTGTGTCATGTGACTAGAAGCAGAGACTCTGCATCAGATCAGGGTAGAGGAACATACTGTAGGACCATATTATGCTTTAGGACACCAGGAGAGGTCCCCCTAATTAAAGCTTTCTACAAAATCAAAATCCCTGCAGAAAAGGTCTCTACCTCTACCCAGAGTTTTCAATTTTCCTTCAAAAAGACAGAAAAATAGAAAGCAACACTAAGCACAAATATTATATATAGAAAACACCCAGTTAAAATAGCACTCTTCTTCCTGCCCATTTCCTCAAGGAAACTCACCGCCCCACCCAGCCCCGCACATAATACTATACTTCTTCGCAGATCCCGGATATGCAGACTCCAAATAAAACCTAAGTTGTTAAAAGCAGCTCCAGATTCCTCACAGAATAACCAGCTCTTGGGTTCTAACATTTCAGCCCGAAGATACAAGAAAGAGACATAAACATCTCAGTAGAAGAAGATAAAACCATAGTCCTGATCCAATTAGTTGGGATTCTTGAGGCCCCCACCACAGATCTGGATGGTAACCTCAATGTTCTGGCTAACTTCCAGCTGCCTTATCAACAATACTCCTACTAAACTATTCCCTTGAATTTCTTTTGCTTCTCCCAGGCTGTGACCGACCGATTTTCTCTAACTTTAAAGACGAGGTGATTCTGCTCAAGGAACTGCCTAGGATGAAAGGTGCTATATAAACTCTAAATTGTTCCACAATAAAAATGGGCTTGATTTAAAAATACATAAATTAAAAAATATATAAATACAGGGGCGCCTGGGTGGCTCAGTTGGTTGAGTGACTGCCTTCGGCTCAGGTCATGATTCCGATATGGATCAAGTCCCATATCAGGCTCCCTGCTCAACAGGAAGCCTGCTTCTCCCTCTGTCACTCCCCCTGCTTGTGTTCCCCCTCTGGCTGTGTTTCTCTCTGTCAAATAAATAAAATATTTTTAAAAAAGAAAGAAAGAAAAGAAAGAAAAAATATATATAAATACAGGTAACAACACACAACTCCCATCTTTTTTTTCCCACTTCCCATCTTGGGTTCTCCAAAAGTATGATTTCAGTAGACATGTGAAATGAATCAAAGAAAATTTTTCCTCTAAATAAAAACACTAGCTTCCTTATTAGATTCCAAGAGCCAAACATACATATGCCATGCTCCTTCCAAAAAGAAACTCCCAAACAAATTTAATCTGATTCAACTGTGCAAGTGGTTTAGCTTCTTTAACACTTAATAGGAAGAAAGTAGATGAGCCAGAAATAAAGTATATTTAAATGGAATTTACCATTTGAGAATTAAGAAGATCCAATGATCCCTAAAGAAGTTGGGGGGAGGTTATAATAAAATGGTGTATGTGGATTTAACTATTATGCCACTTGAGGGCAGAAGGCCTGGGCAACTTTCCCCTGGTCCACATACATCCCTTCCACCAGAGAACTACACAGGGAGATTTAGAGCTTGGAGAAGCACACCTTTGCTACAGGGGTAAGGAAGTTTCTTTCGGCATAGAATCTCTGTAGAGACACCATTTTCATTAAAACAAAAAAACAAACAAAAAAAAAGACTTCCAGAACATCCATTTCTCCAGAAAACAAAACCATTTTACTTCATAAGATCCAGCTCTGCATCTCCAACTTTGCAGGAGAAGAAATAATTAGAATCTGAATGTTCTGCCTAATTTGTCTGATTCTGAGAATGGCGAGACACTGTCAGGGTCTACCACACTTCCTGGGAGTCCAGAAGACCAAGGCGGCATTGGTGATGCTTCGGCCACCATGTCCTTGGTTTCCCGCACCTAGGTAGGCTGGATTCCCCATGTTCGTGTCAGACCCTTGAGCGCTGCCAAGGTGGAAATTCTGTAATAGGCTAAGATGCTGGCTGTGGTATCCCCTTCTCAGGTCCCTCCGATGCCAATAAGTAAGCCATGCCCCACAAAGGCACAAGATGGCAGTTAGTAAGTGAGGTACACTTGACTTCAGGTTTGAAACGACAGTATCGCATTGATCGCATAAACCAAGAAGGACGTCAATAGCCTGGAATGCAAATTTCAACAAATCCTAGAAATGCTGACGGCAAACAGGCTTGTCAGACAGTTGGTAGGTAAACCGTGGGAACACAGTGTAACATAGGAGTTGTCCAATCACTGTGTTGTACGCCTGAAACTAGGGTAACATGGTGTGTTCACTATACTTCAATAAAAAAATAACATAGCAAAGGAGAGAGAAAAAGAAAAGAAATTAGACCCTCCAGTTAAGTTGTATTCACTCTAACAATTTTTTGAAAACTGGGAAGGAGAGTGGTATAAGGGGCTTCTAATGTACTAAAAGGCCTCAAGATATTCAATAAATACTTGCTAATTGAACTTGTCTGTTCAAAGAAAAGTTGGAAATGTATATGCCTTTGGGGAACAAATCTTGGCATATACGATTCACTAAGCATCAAGCATCTTGCTGCCTGATAGTAACCACAAAATACAGTTTATATTTAAGTTAAATATTTGACTGGTATAACTATACTACTGCGATCATGGAGGTGAAAATATGTACCTTTTGTTCTTACTTTTTTTAATGGGTACAGTTTGGGTACAACTCAGAAATTTGAATTACATAGCTCAAAGATATTCTAAAGTGATTTAGGTATTTTCATTGACATCATGTACTGCATGTTGGGGAAATAAACGGGCGTGCTCCATGGAAAGCAACTGCCAATGGCTTCTACAGCTCATTTATCTTAATGTTCTTACAATATTTTTCTGGAGAAGCCCAATAATAAAATTGCGAACGAGGAAAACTGGTGCCTCCAGGATTAGGTGGTCATAAAAGTACCTAATTTTATGCCAAGGAAAATCCAAATTAAGTTCAAATCCATGGAAGGGTCATTTACTTTAAAATGACAGCTGTCCACCAAGGAGCCAGAGAGGAATACACGGAGGATTCAGGTGTAAAACAAGTAAGCGAGTAAGAGCTAGGTGTATTTGAGAGAGAACACTGGCACACACACGGGCTACAAGGGAAATTGTGTTTTGAGCAATAACACTGGGCTTCCTCATTGATCAGTCTCAGCTCTACTGTAATTTCTAACTGATGCCAAAATTTCCAAGGCTCTCAAAACAAACAGCAGACAGCGGTTTTGATGTGTGTTGGTTGCATGCAAAACATTACTGGTGATTTAATTTCTTCCAAGGCAAGAGCAATGAAAAACAATCAGGGTCATCTCGTGCCTGGAGTATCGAAATTGAATTATTTTTCAGCAACAGCAGAAAAATAATTTCCATGAATTGAGTATGGTGGGGAGAGGGAAGGCACAAACTGAAGTAGGAATTCAGAGAAGGAAGGAAGTGAGCCTTGTGGATTTTCCGTCCTTCCACAGTAATGGAGAGTTCTGAAATTCCTGGTTCTTAGGATGGTATCAGACAGACACGGAGAAGGCAGCCCCATTTGGTTTCAAGCCATAGCCACGGCAACACACACTCAGCCTCACGGTCACTAATTCAGAAAGGAGGCAGCAGGAGAATTACAAAGCTCTGGGGCTAGGGACACCTCAAAAGTTTAGAGTACAAAATGTTGTAAAATACCAGCTCATGGTACCATGCTCATCACCACCTGCTGATGTGCACATTCTGAAATCAGGCTGATGCGTTTGGCATTTTTAGAATGGCAATAACATTTGGGATTTTTTTTTCTGTTTTGTAAATAAAGCGATTTTTATCACTCAAAACTGGGAAATGAAAAGGAAAAAAAAAGTCACCTACAATATCACTACCCATAACTAACTGTTAGCATTTTGTACATCTCACTCTACTTTTTTTTTTCTCTTCATTTCCTATTTGGCAGTTAAACGCGATACCACACAAGAAATCAAGTCGTGCATTTTTAATTCTCTTTTCTCAAACTCTTCAATGAAGCTGTTAAAACAAAACCACCAAGTAATTTAAGCTAACAAGTTTTGCTCACAGATTTCTCCCAACTTCAAGATTTTGTGGTTGTAGTGCTTTGTTTTTACTTCAAAAACAAAGGCTGCTAAATCACAGAGTTAAAAGTATGAACAAAGAGATAAGAGGAAACTGTCAACACCTTGAAAAACTCAAGGTATTCCCATTCGTGCACCCACACCCTTGTGGAATGGAGTGAGGACAAAATCCTATCATTTCCATGGTTTGCCCCAGAGGCTCAAGGTGATACAATATGGCAGCAGGATAATACTTGGGGTCTCAACTATACAGAGTTATAGCTCCCATATTTTGCTAAAATGGTTGTTTAGAACTTAAAACGTTTTCTAAGAGCCCAAAAATAAACCCATGTCTATATGGCCAATTAATCTATGATAAAGGAGGCAAGAATGTACAATGGGGAAAAGCCAATCATTTCAGTAAATGGTGCTGGGAAAACTAGGCAGTTACATGCGTGAAATCGGACCACTTTTGTACATCATACACAAAAATAAACTCAAAATGGATTAAAGACCTAAATGTAAGGCCTTGAAACCATAAAATTCCTAAAAGAAAACATAGGTAATAATATCTTGGACATCCCCTTACTAACATATTTATGAATATGTCTCCTGAGGCAAGGGAAACAAAACCAAAACAACTACTCGGACCACATCAAAATAAAAAGCTTCTGCACAGGGGTGCCTGGGTTGCTCAGTTGGTTAAGTGTCTGCCTTCAGCTTGGGTCATGATCCTGGGGTCCTGGGATCAAGCCCCATGTTGGGCTCTTGGCCCAGCAGGGAGCCTGCTTCTCCCTGGACCTCTCCCTGCCGCTCCTCCTGCTTGTGCACATGCTCTCTCGCGCGTGTGCTCTCTCGCATGCATGCATGCTCTGTCAAATAAATAAAATCTTAATAAGAAGAGTCTTCTGCACAGGGAAGGAAACCAGCAAAACCAAAAGGCAACCTACTTAATGGGAGAAGATATTTACAAATGACATATCCAGTAAGAGTTTAATATCCAAAATATAAAAGAATGTTGACGACTCAATACCAAAATAATCTGATTAAAGGCAGGCAGAGAACTTGAACACTTTTACAAAGGCGGCAGATGGCCAGAAGACACATAAAAAGATGCTCAACATCATTCTTCATCAGGGAAATGCAAATCAAATCCACAATGAACTATTACCTCACATCTGTCAGAATGGCTAGTATCAAAAAGAAACAAGTGTTGGTAAGGATGTACAGGAAAAGGAACTCTCATGCACTCTTAGTAGGAATGTATATTGGTGCAACCACTATGGAAAACAGTATGGAGGAGGCTCAAAAAATTAAAAGATATGATCCAGCAACTCCACTACTATTTCCTAGAAGAAAACAAAAACACTAATTTGAACAGGTATATGCCCCCTTTGTTTACTGCATCATTATTCACAATAGCCAAGATATTCACAATAGCCTAAGGGTCCATCAAAAGATGAATGGATAAAGAAGATGTAACATGTGTATACATACACAAGATTAGCCATAAGAATGAGATCTTAACATTTGAGACTTACAGGGTATTATGCCAAGTAAACTAAGACTGAGAAAGACAAATGCCACATAATTTCATTTACATGTGGAATCTAAAAATCAAAACAAACAAAAACCAAAAAGGAAGATTCTTAAATACAGAGAACAAACTGGTAGTGGTAGGGGAGGTGGAGGAGGGGAGGGAGGAGGGGCAAAAATAGGTGACTGAGAGGTACAAACTTTCAGTCATAAAATGAATAAGTCATAGGGATGCAAAGTACAGCATAGGGAATATAGTCAATAAGACTGTAATAATGTATGGTGATAGATGGTGACTATACCTGCTGTGAGCACTGAATAATGCATACAGTTGTCAAATCAACATGTTGTACACCGGAAACTGATAACGTTGTATTTTAATTATCCTTCAATAAAAAATTGAGGGACCCCTGGGTGGCTCAGTCTGTTAAGCATCAGGATCTCAGGGTCCTGGGATTTAGCCTGCATCTGGCT
>PITA01014464.1:39542-53612 GCA_004023965.1 Spilogale gracilis | reverse complement strand
GAAAGGATGAATACCCAACTTTTGTAGCAACATGGACTGGACTGGAAGAGATTATGCTGAGTGAAATAAGCCAAGAAGAGAAAGTCAAGTATCGCATGGTCTCACTTACTTGCGGTGCATGAGGGGCAAACTGGAGGACAGTGGCAGAAGGAAAGCAAATGGGAACTAGGGTAATCTAGGGAGGGAAACGAAACAACAGTAACAATATGTTTAACCAACAGGCTAGACTTAAAAAAGAGTTTGGTTCTAAGTGTTTCAATGTTTGCTCACTACTCAAGACACATAAAGCATATGAGCCAAGTAAAGCCAAGTGGAGGAAAATTAGTCAGGATGGGAAACAGAACATACCTGTGTGTGAAAAAGCAAAAGATCTACATCTAAATCCTAAAGGAGAAAGTACTAGAAGAGTCAAGAGATTATTTTCAATTAATCTTTTATTAGTCCCTAGAGAAATCTTGTAAAAGATACATATAATCTCCTTCTTTCCCAAAATGTACATTCTCACCCAAATCTGCATACAATCTTACTGGTGTTTCTAAAACTCCCCCAGAAGTCAATCCACAGGCTGAATGTTAAGTTAAGAATTCCTGCCTAAATAAATATAATAATGATCTTAAATTTACTTCCCCCTCCAGCTTCTGAATTAATGGCTTTGAAACTAGGGTCCTTGGATACTCCCAAACCCAAATGCATACTTGACATTCATAAAAGTCCTTAAAATCTCTACTTTCTATCTGTCACATAATTTTGATAGACTTAATTACTTACACCAAATAACACTACATACTATCATTCCCTCAAAATATTGCTCAGAGGTTACAAATTAAGTTTTACAAGAAAGATGTCCTCTAGGGCGTATTGTCAAAGCAATAAAAAGTCTGACGACTAAAATCCACATGAGCAACTTCATCGAATAATCAGGTTAATGGTTAATAGTCTTCTGGAGTGGGCTGTTTTTTTTTTTTTTTAATTTTACATAAAGACCACCAATATGATGGACCACAAGACAGAGGACGGGGTCAGTCCTTGCCAGGACCAATGAGCTACAAAGTCAGTCAGGAAAAATGTGTCTGAACGGTGCTATTGCTACTTTCCTACCAGTGCTAATGAACTGCAAGATAATGAAAGAGGGAGAGAGGTATTAGGTTATGGATCTATATTTGTTTTGCGAATGTAAAGAGGAGGGAATTCTGTAATCTTAAGGCAGAGGGAAATGGATCCAATGTGAATATAGCTCATCAATGTGAATACAGCTATCCAAGGACTCATGGAAAACAGGTGTATATTAATCTTTCCCACTGAAAGGTAAAATAGGAGAAAAAGTTCAGTTGTTTGCTTGTATATACTATTGGCTAACTCATTTCTTTTTTTTTTTTTTTTAATATTTTATTTATTTGACAGAGAGAAACACAGCCAGAGAGGAAACACAAGCAGGGGGAGTGAGAGAGGGAGAAGCAGGCTTCCTGCCCAGCAGGGAACCCGATGTGGGGATCCATCCCGGGTCTCCGGGATCATGACCTGAGCCAAAGGCAGTCGCTTAGCCAACTGAGCCACCCAGGCACCCCTGCCTAACTCATTTTCTTAAGCTGCCTTAAGTATTTTTTTTTTAAGATTTTTTATTTATTTATTTGACAGAGAGAAACACAGCTAAAGAGGGAACACAAGCAAGGGGAGTGAGAGAGGGAGAAGCAGGCTTCCTGCCGGGCAGGGAGCCCGATGTGGGGCTCGATCCCAGGTCTCCGGGACTCCGGGATCATGACCTGAGCCAAAGGCAGTTGTTCAACCAACTGAGCCACTCAGGCGTCCCAAGGTGCCTTAAGTATTACAAATTAAAGAGAATGCAACAGTTAAAGAAATATTAACATGTAATAAAAGAAATGCTTATTCAACAAAGCTTTACTGCAATATACAAAGACAGATGCACATACATGTACAAAGATAAGTGAGACATCATTCCTAATTTCAAGGAGAGATCAGAGATTTGAGTTACTAGGTTACATAAAGGCGGCATGGGTAGTTGAGATGTACAGAGATGATGCTACATAAGGCCAAGAGAGGCAGACACCAGTTCTGTAACTGGGCATGGATGGAAGGTTGATCACTGCCTTGTGAGTAAAATAGTAAGTAAGTAAGCTGAGGGAAGAAAAGGAGAATGAAGGGGCTACTCTACATGTAAGGATCCATCTGAGAGTGCTGTAACAGAGGCAAGAAAATGTGTGATATGTATGGAGACAAGTCACCTGCTTTAGGAAACAGAGCAGGGAAAAGGAAGACAGGGCTCAAAAGGATGGGTAGAATCATGGTGGAGAAGTCTATAAAAGACTATCAGGAAGTTCGCAACCCTGGTGGACCCCAGAACAACACGTGAAGCTTTTTCAGAAATATCTAAGCCTGATCTCCAGCTTACATATTTAGTAGCACAAATTCGGTGGAGTGGCAAAAGCTAAGTATGTCCAAAGATAAGAGCAGCAGAAAAACAAGAAAATCTAGGTTAAAAGATGGGAACATGTGTGAAAATAAGTTTGTGTAAAGACTATGAAAATAAGAATAATTATAGGACTTCAGATAAAAGTACGGAAAAGAATCTCCAGGACATATCGCTTCTCGGCCTTTTGGCTAAGATCAAGAATCTCCAGGACACAAGGAATGGTTAGTGAGGAAGAAAAAGAGATTGTGATAGAGAAAGGCCAGAGTTCAGAACTATGGATGAGGATCAGTTCTAAATTAGGATGAGGTCAAGATGTAGCAAGAAAGTACAGGGGAACAATGAAGTGCAACTGGGCACGGTGAGAAAAAGCAACAAGAAAGTTCTCTAAAGTCATAACTAGCAGGACAATGCACGCAAGCTGAATAAGAAAGTATTTTCAACAATTTGATATTTACACCCTGATTACTGAATGTAATAGGGCAAAGATTCTCAAAGGCAGTTCGGAAACTACCAATAAGATGATGTCTTAATCTCATATTATCTGAAAAATAAAAATGCCTTTTGTGTGTCAATTTCAAGATTACTGTTAGTCAACTAAGAAAAACATAGTACCTTATTAGTGAGAGCCAATTGCGATTCTTTCTCCTAGCTCTGTTGAGTTTTTCTAGAAGCAAATGAGGGCAGTGAAACAATCACCCGACTGGTTCTCAGTGATCAAAATCATGCTGGGAGAGTTTACAACTTGCCAACCCTACCACTATCAAAGGGTGCCCTCTACTACATTTTGACTGAACATTTATAAAACAACATTACAGAATATTTTCAAGTGATAACAAGTTAACTTTCCCTCTGACAGTGTATTCTAAATTCTAGTAAGCAGAAGTCTAAGGAAAGCTGGTGGATTTAATACAAAAGTTCTCAGGAAGAGTTGATGACAGGAGGAGCTGGGGGAGGAGGAAATAGGGGAGGGACGCAGAGGTGAAGGCTGAGTCGGTCTACCCATTCTCAAAAAGGGACAAAAACTGTTAGCTCCCTGTCAGGTCTGATTTTCAGACAATTCCATTCCCACATTGCTGTCCTCTCGTCCCTCCCTGATCCAGTGCCGAGTTTGTCAGCAGGAGCAAAGAGACGATCCTCACTCGAAGGCAATATGTAAGGCATGCTCAGGATCTACTGTAGTTGCCATGAGACTTAGGATCTGGTTATGAATTTATCACATAAAATGCAACCCAACCTAAAAGATAATCTGCTTAGATATGCTACAGCCAAAGCAGAAGACTGTGAAACCAGGTTTGCTAATGTCATTCGGCCTACAAATACTAAGTTCCACCCAAAATTTAGCTCAGGTAGGCTGTTGATTCTCTTTGACCTATATATGGTACAAGTTAAAATTTAAAACTCTTGCTAGTCATATAAATATTTGAGCCTATCAAAAGCTTAAGATTTGATTACAAACCAGTAAAAAGGTCATCTGCAGAGTTCACTCAGCAAACAGCACCTTAAAAACTAAGTACAACATGATACTACCATTGGCTTGTAATACCGCATAAATGTTTTCAATTCTAATCTACCTCTTGAGAGAGATAATGGAAAAATAACAGTTCATATTCTTGAGCTAGATATATGATAGCTCTAAATTTTTCTTCTAAAATACATTAGGATATATTCCCATATGTGGACATAAAAGATGAAAAATAAATCAAATTCACTGCAGGTACAAATGATCTTGAAAACTGTTAAAACAGTTCCCAAAATGGTATTTCTACTGAAAAAACTAATCAAATAGAAGGCTTGCAAAGAACTATAAAACTAAAAAAGAAAGAGAGAGGAAAACAGTGAGGGCTACTGATTTATTAAAAGTATATTTCTAGCAACACCATATATATAAAACTGCCACGTTTCATGAACATGCTATGAATTCAGAAAACTACTGTCATGTTTATTATGCAATCTTCATAAACTTGACACTGTTATTATATATAAATCATTTCTTTGGGCCCTAAGCTCTATTCACTGCCACATCCTCAATTTCAAGAATAGTTTATCATATAGTGATGAGCATTCAATAATTACACAAAAAAAACTTAAAATAATACTTAAATACAGTACATACTCAATGTTACTCACAAAATAATTAGCATCTTCCTGAATTATCATTAACATTCTCCCTGAAATTGATCTCTCTCAATGGGTACTCCTCAAGATCATTTCTGTAGCTCTGGTTTATGATTTGTTCAATAACTACAAACTAACTGCAAACCACATTTAACGTACAAGTAAAGCAATCCCAGCCATGCTTATCATGAGAACATGATGAACTATACTTAATCTACAGATTTTTTTTTTAAATTTTATTTATCTATTTGACACAGAGAGAGAGATCACAGGTAGGCAAAGAGGCAGGCAGAGAGAGGAGGAAGCAGACTCCCTGCTGAGCAGAGAGCCCGATGCAGGCCTGGATCCCAGGACCCTGAGATCATGACCTGAGCCGAAGGGAGAGGCTTTAACCCACTGAGCGACCCGGACGCCCCTTAATCTACAGATTTAATTCCAATTCCAGGGTAATACTTGTGGTAGCTGAGCTGTGTTTTAAGATGGTATATTTTCCCCTCAAACATGGAGTTCCCATACATTGTGCAGTTTCAGCAAAATGGTATGTGGGGTTTCTCAGAATATTTCAGAAAAGCTACAGAAATTTTAGGACTTAAAATCATAAAGAATGCATCAGGCTAGGAATCAAGAAAGCACAATTCTAATTCCCGTCTTTCCCAGAATCTGTAACTCTTGAATAAAAGGCAACTTCTCTGTGACTTGGTTTCCTCATTAATATCTGGCTGTAAAACTGTTACAAGGGTAAATAAGATGACACTCTAAAAAAAATTCTTCAAAAAGAGGATAATGTTATATAGACAAGGTATTACTATTATTACTTCAAAGTCATATAAAGTGATGATCTTTGGATAGACCATTATTTTTGCTAATGCTCTACCGGCACAGGAAAATAAGAAGTTAGTGTAGTTTTGTTTTGTTTTTAAAGATGTATTTATTTATTTGTTTGTTTATTTATTTATTAGAGAGAGAGAGAGAGAGAGAATGAGCTCACAAGTGGGAAAGGGGGAACAGAGGGGAGAGGGGAAAGAATCTCAAGCAGGCTCTACGACACATGGCTTGATCCCATAACCCCCAAATCACAACCTAAGCCAAACATCAAGAGCTGGATGCTTAACTGACTGAGTTACCCAGGTGTCCCAAAGTTAGTGTAGTTTTAATAATGTTCACGCTTATCTATATTGACATTATCAACTAAAGCATCTAGTAAGTATATATGAAATGAAATTATTATGTACAGAAGCATATCACTAAAATAGTTCTACGGCTTAAACTGAGAAATATTTAACATGAAAGTATGATCAGAAATACCTCATTAATACAGATTTACTTACTATATCAAATGTTTCATTAATAATGCTTTCTTAGCCAGTACCATCAAGTACCAGAAAGCATTCATATGCTCAAAAACTTGAATTTGGAAAAGTACAACTTATAAATGCCTCATAAGTCACACATCACAAGACAGAAATTATAAGCAACTTAAAACGTTAAAGTATTAGCTTAATTCTTTATGAAAGATGTCACTAAATTATCCTTCTACTCCTGGAGTATAGTAGATAGAGAGAAACCTTAGGAATGAAACTCAAATGCTTGCATGGCGCTGGACCTTCCATTAGCTCCCCCCAAACAGGTAGTATAGACAGAAGCTAGACGAGAAAGAGCAAGATCAAAAATGTGGACAGCTGAAGAGCTTTCCTGCATGGAAATGTCATCCTTATTGAAAACAAACTATGAGAACACTCATAAATACATGCAGGGCCACCCGGCACATTCACTGCCATGTTAATCATCCACTCTTCCGAACTTCAATCACTGCTGCTATCCTCTGCAAAGCAGCGACGGAAATGCAGACACCACATTTTAGGGACCACTTGAAGACAACAATGGCAGTGAGTAGATCAAACTCTTAATTATGTAACTGTGGAACCAAGCAGCTATACTTTTTCTTCCTTGTAAGTAAACATTTTCACTTTAAAACGAAAAACCCTTTCACCCTAGATTGGTTTTTCTTTTAAATAATAGTTAATAAGCATCCACCAGCAAACATTTTTCCCTTTAAAATTACAACCAGGACACACCTGGATAGTTCTCAAAAAACTTCTAGTGTTAAAGACAACATAGTATAAGAATGAGGATATAATTACTGAAAAAAATACATTATTTATACTAGTAACCCTGAAGATACAGTGAAACTGATACTGTTACTGAAAAGTTACTGAAAAATTGTCATGGTATTCATAATTAGACCTATTCAAGGCTTAGATAAATAATCCCAACATTAACTATAAATTAACTATAAATATAAATCATCGGCATTAGAGTAACACTCTAAGTCTATGGCACTAGAAATCTTAGTAGAGATGACAATATAAATCTACATCAAAAAGCTAATGTGATGACTAACTTCAAATAAAATCAACCCCTGGAAAAAATAATGGTTCTTCTGTAAAATAATATCACCTATGATTAGAACAATAATGGTAAAACAACCAGCTCTCAAACAATACTTAAAATCACAAAACTGAAACACGAAACTCTAAGTGTCATTTCTGAAACTATGCCCTTACACTGTTCCTTAAGGTAATATTTCACTTACCTTCAAAATCCAGTTAGGATTAAAATTAGTACTCTATGATGTTACTGAGGATTCTCTATAGGATGAAAAATAGATTTGAGTAGATGAATTTGCTAAGGGTCAATCTAGCAGAACGAATGACATGAATAAAGTGTGTACAAAAGGGGAGGAATGAATAGAAGCAGAATACCTATTACTCATTTACAACTTTAGAATCTTATGAAGGAAGATGTTATATTTTCCATTAACACCAAGTATATATCCAATGCTTTAAAAAGTGGAGACGAGAAAAGAGAAGACAAACTGTTAGGCTATAGTGAAAGGCCATCATCACTCCAGCAAAAATGCCAAGTAAAATGGATTAAACTCAAACACGGTTTAAAAGAAGGCTCTTACACACAACGACTGAATCGCTGAACACTACATCAGAAACTAATGATGTTAGCTAACTGAACATTAAAAAAAAAGTTAAAAAACAGTTTTAATTTAAAACTTTTAAAAAAACTAAAAGGCGGCTTGTTAGCGCGGCATAGTATCAGCTCTGTCCTGAGGACGATGGGAGCCCCGTGGGTCAGTGTGGCATAACTTAAGGAGGGAATGTCGTGAGCAGACAGTATCCCCCAACCATCTTACGTCTGATTTCTTTACTTGTGAGGGACATTACTGTTGTTCTCAAGTACAAATGACGAAGGAAGGCACAAAGCAACTAGTAACGGTGAGGCCCAGGAGACCAGAACAGATTCCATGAGGAAATGGGAAAAAGTTGACTTATTTTACATTCTTGTGTCAAAGTAAATATTTAAAAGTTCAAGATTACAAATAATTTTAAAGGCAGGATATTTTAGAGGTTTCTAGTTTTTTTTGTTCCTGTTTGGCACTTAATGTAAAGGAATTTTTATAAAGGCCTGTGATCGCTTCAGAAAAAATTCACTCTGAAAATTCATGAAGTAACATGGAAGGAAGCAATTTCAGTAAATCTCCTTAAAACCAAAAAGTAAGCATTACAACTTAAGTGAGTTTTGAGGGTCACATGTTTTCTGTAAGTGAAAGAATAAACCCTTTGCTCTGCTAAGACAAGAAAAATCTATTTCAGATTAAGAGTTTAACTCTACTTCCTATACTAGGATTACCAGGAATGTAATTTATCTGTTTTAGGAGTACACTCCAAATTTCAAAGCTCGGCGTACATTAATTCTACAACAAGAGATAGAGAGATGGATACATGCATGAATTGACCAGCAGACATTTTGAGACCTAAAGAATGTAATAATAAATGGTTCTCCCAGATTTTAAAAGCTACTTTTTAACTTACCATCTTTTTTCTCTTATCCTGTTCTGTGGGTGGCTCTTCATCTTCTGTAACTTTTGGTTCTTCAAGATGAGACATTAACATACAGCTACATAAAAAAAAAAAATGTTCTAAGTAAATAAAAATATCTCTAACATGCTCAAATAAACCCGGAAAATTGCTGAGAACATTAATGCTTCTATCTACTAAAATGTGAGGAATAGCTAGATAAGTTAATCATTTTAAGACTTAATTACAAAAATATACCTCACTTTTTAGAAAAAAGGTCATATAAAAATATTTTAGAACATATTACTTGATATTTTAAGGTAGCAGTTTTAAGGTATTTATGGATACATGATTTTTAAACCATACATCACTTGACAAAGCAAGGTACACCCTTTACATTTTTCTAAAAAATGATACTTAGACACTTAGAATTAACACTTCTTTTACCACCAATCTTCACAAGTCTGTAGATTATTATACATATTTCAAAACAATTGCAATAATTTAAATAATAACATCATTAAAACAACATTAATTATATAATAATCTCCTCTGTACTCCAAATGAGGAACTTGTCTCTAGAGTACTTGTACCTGCCAGTTATAAATCATTTAATTTTGATTATCTGAACCACTGCTTTTCACCATTAAGAGATAAGAGAAATATAATTTCCTACTCAGTCAATAGTTTCTCTCTCTTCCAGGGAGATGAAATAAATATTGTCCAGTGAATCCAGTTGATAAAATAAACCTCACTGCTTCCTAATTTAGAATAGCAGAATTCAGTAATTTATCAGAGTCAAAGGTTCCTAACCAATAAACTGTGGCAAAGAAAGCTTGGTTTCTCTCATGTCTTGTAGCAAGTACAGAGGAAACAGAACTCCTGACTCAGCTGTGTAAATGACTTTTAATTCAAGGTTAAAGACTAGTGCTGACACCAGAAACTTAATGAGGATCAACTCTTGCAGGAGATAGGAGCATCCCTTCCCCCTATTCCCCACCATTAAAAAAAATCGACTTTGGAACAACTACTTGTGACCCAGTCAGTGTATACTAACAGTGCATTTAAACAGTAAGAATCTTAAACTGCAATCAGAAACAGCAAGAACTTAATTCCTAACTCACCACATGGTCTTAACCTCTTGAAGCTGCAATGCTGTCATCTACCATGATATGATAATATGATACAGCACAACGAGTTGGCCAAGAGACTCTGGCACAAAGTTAGAAATTATATCATTATCCCAGCCTAAATGCTATTTAGTAAAGTGAAATATCTAGAAAACAATCTAAATCCCACTTTATATTTTAGAACTGAATAGTAAGGAATTCCTTCACACTAGCTATTTTATGCCCGTTGCAGGTTTGAATTCAACCTGCAGTGAATCAGGATCTCCAGGAATTTATGCTTTATGTTGCATAAAGTTCCTTCATCATATTCCTAAATCTGTTAACTTATTTGAATAGTAAAAACTCTGTTCTCCTTTCCCTGAGTTAAATGATTTATCACATAAAATAATGGAGTATATTGTTAATATAAATATACATTTACATATATAATTCTTTTCCAAAGATCAAAAATTACTGAGAGGGAAAAATATTTTCCCTTTGCAATTTTTCAAAATGCATCCACTTGGGCCTCTGGAAGGTGTAAACTGAGAAAAAAAAAAATGAATTCGAAAACCCTAAAGGTGAAATTCTCTCCTGCTGGTAAATATCCAATTAAAAGTCAAATCTTATATTTTTTGACAAATATTAAAGACAGGGAATCATGTTTTACATAAAAGGCATGGTGGGAATTAATAGATTTCTAATAAGCCAAAATATGTAGGCAATGAATGTAATAATAATAATAATAATAATAATAATAAATTGTCTAAAATAGGGACAACTAATATGTGAACCTAGGCAGCCACATACTTCTCACATCCTACACTCACTCACTAATAGATCCAGGCACTCCTGCCAGCTAAATCAGCATCTTTCCCAACAAGAAACTCTAACCAGTGAAACACAGTGAACAGGAACACATGCAATAAAACCTTTCATTTAATCTAAATAAACTTACGCTGGAATGTCACAATAAAACTAGAACTGACAGCATTATTCAACTGATCTGCAATGAACACTTTGGTTGATTATGCAACTATCCTCCTTCTTAAAAGAACCCTGAATTTGTTTAATATCTTTCTTTTCAATGCCTCTATATGCATCCATGTTCCCATTTGCTTCAGTAAAAGCTGATCCCCGCCCTAGTGACAGTGGCTTGACAGGCACCATGGCAATCTTATTCTGCTAATCATGACTGCTTTTTTTAAAAAAATATTCTATTTATTTATTACACACACACACACACACACACAAAGAACACAAGCAGGGGGAGTGGGAGCAGGAGAAGCAGGCTTCCCACAGAGCCTGGAGCCCGATGTGGGCTCGATCCCAGGACCATGGGAGCATGACCTACACTGAACGCAGACAAAGACTGAGCCACCCAGGCGCCCCAAGCATGCCTGCTTTCCAACAGGAGCATGTTTAAGAAATTCTAGCCACTTATACATGAAAATGCCGGCTGAGTTCTTTTTTTGTACTTCCCAAACTTTGGCTAGGAGTTGTCCATTTCATTTCCCTATGTGCCTAAAAACAAAATATTATTTCAGGAAAAAAAGGAAAACCACTCTAACTCAAGGACAAGTAGAAGGCCAATCTTAAGCTTCATTCATTTGTTTTCCTGGTTTAATGAACTAAACTAACTAAAATACAAACATAAAAGGAATCAATGCAAAAGAATGAAATTGGACCACTATCTTACACCTTCCACAAAAATTAACCCCGAATGGATTAAAGACTTGAATATAAGACATGAAACCATCAAACTCCTAGAAGAAAACTTAAGTGGTAAGCTCCTGAAATCAGTCTTCAGGTGAT
The DNA here is from genome assembly GCA_004023965.1 of Spilogale gracilis. Classification (NCBI taxonomy): domain Eukaryota; kingdom Metazoa; phylum Chordata; class Mammalia; order Carnivora; family Mephitidae; genus Spilogale; species Spilogale gracilis. The sequence goes on along the minus strand of PITA01014464.1, from coordinate 42,276 downwards.
AACTTTTTTGGATCTGAATCCAATGCAAAGTCAACAAAAGCAAAAGGATACGTGTGGAACTCTACATCAAATAAAGACAAAACTCAGAGAGAGAACAGAATAGTGGTTGCCAAATTTAGAAGAGTGGTGGGGGTGAGGTGGACAAAATGGGTAAGTAAAAGGGGTCAAAGGATGGTATAAAGTAGGTTAAGTCATGGAGATACAATGGACAGCACAGTAAGTAGGGTTAATAATACTGTATTGCATATTTGAAAGGTGCTTAGAGAATTAATTTAAAAACTCTCATTACAAGAAAAAATTTATTAACTACATATGGTGATGGATGTTAACTAGACTTACCATGGTGATCACTTCACAATAAACACAAATACTGAATCATTATGTTGTACACCTACAATTAACATGTTTTATGCCAATCATACTTCAATTAACAAAAAGAAAAAAATCCAGAGTCTTAAACTCTGAAAACAGAAATCTTCTTTCTACTAAATGGATTCATTTTATATACTATACTTAAGAAATACCAGTATCAAGATCAGTAATGGTCAACTGTTAACCACTCATTTATCATGGAAGATAAACTTCTCTAATAAAAGAAGTTTATCTTCTTATCATCTTAAGAGCAAATAAAAACCCATTCCAATTTCCCCACATAAAATGTTAAATTTTTAAACGCTCATGAGAATACAGTTATGAAGACATATTAAAGCATAAAAGCAGACATAAGTTGTTAGGTGTAAGCACCATTATCTTAAAAAATTAATGTATGTCATGTCCTCCAAACTACAAATACTTGTCAGTGCTCTAGCCACACCCACCTGTCATCATTTCCTGCCATTCCTTCCTCCACAATCTATCTCAAACTCCTATCAACAGTACTATGACAGCTATGTGAAAGGCTTCTCCATCTCCCAGCGAGTACATTCTCAATGTTTAAAGGGCATGTGACTCATCCAGGGTTCCTGTTTACATTGCCCTAGCCCCAAAGATTCTGATATAATGGGTCTGGACTGAAGAAGGGAAATGTGCATTTCTAACAAGCATCTCAGGTTGTTTCAATGGTCTAAGACCACTCAGTGTGAGACTTTCTAGCCCTCCCTGTCCTCTACAATGCACTCAAAGTGACTCTTCCGATATGTAATTCTTTCTTCTTAGTTCTACACTTTAAAACTATGAAATGAACCTCCACTGATTGTACAAGCTAGTCCAAAATCCTTTTCAAGTTACTTTACCAGTTGGCTCTAATCCACTACATATTCTCAGAGGTTATTTGGAGTTTCCCCAAAACCCTTCTTCTGTAGCTGGTATTGCTCCACTGGCCCCCATTTCCCCTTCTAGGTAGTAAACTCCTTCAGGACAGCACCTCAGCTGCTTCCTCACATAGCACAACGTCTGGCATAAACAAGTCTGAATAAAGAGATGATCTGTCAACCAGACTTCATTGTTGTGCTTAAATATATCAACTTGACTGGAGCACAGGATGCCCAGATAACTGGTTAATATGATTCTGGGTGTTTCTAGGTGAGATTAACATATGAATTTGTACAGTGACTACAACAGATTGCCCTCTCCAATGTGGGTGAGTCTTAAGCAATCAGTTGAAGGCTTGAATAGAACAAAAGGTCTAATTAAAAAAGACACTCTGGAAATAAGCCAAGTAGAGAAAGTCAAGTATCACACGGTTTCACTTACTTGCGGTGCATGAGGGGTAACCTGGAGGACAGTGGGAGAAGGAAAGTAAATGGAAAATACGGTAATCCAGGGAGAAAAACAAAACAACAAAGACTTTGGACACAGAAACAAACTGAGGGACTTGGAGGAAGGGGAGTGGAGAGATGGGAGAGCCTGGTGGTGGGTACTGGGGGCACCTATTGCGTGGAGCACTGGGTGTGGGGAATGGGGAATGAACCTTGGAACACTGGGGAAAAAAAATTAAGTAACAATAAAAAATAAATAAATAAAATAAAAAAAATTAAAAAATAAAAATAAAAAAGACACTCTGCCTGCCTGTTAGTTGGAACATCAGTTTTCTCTGGTTTTCTGATTCAAACTAGAACTTACGCCATTGGCTCTCCTGCTTTTAGGGCTTTGAACTTTGGACTTGGACTGAAACTATAATCTAGTCTGTCAACTGGAGATCTTGGGCCTTCTCAGCCTCCATAATCGTGTGAGTCAATTTTTTATAACATATCTATTTACATTTATGTTATTATAAACATATAACATAAATATAAATACCTCTCTCAGGTATGCTCTCTCTCCATACACACATATACATAAATCTCCTCTTGGCTGTCTATATGGAAAACCCTGACTAATATACTACTTACAGAGTTAAAAAGAAAAAAAAGAAAAAAAAAAACCCAGAGTTTTCTTCCTATGCTCTAATTTATTCTATACTGAGAATACAATAGGAATTCAATAGAACTAAAAATGTTAACTTTCTTTGAATAAACTGTTCCAATAAACAGGAAGGGGAAGCTGGAGAATAAGTTAACTACATAAGTAAATATTTTATATTTCTCGTGTGCCGTTTTCTATTTATACCCTACAGTCTAATGGACTACAATTTTTAGAACTCTATGTAGTTTAAAAAAGAAGAAGAAGAAGAAGAAGAAGAAGAAGAAGAAGAAGAGGAGGAGGAGGAGGAGGAAGAAGAAGAACAAGAAGAAGAAGAAGAACAAGAACAAGAACAAGAACAAGAACAAGAACAAGAACAAGAACAAGAACAAGA
>PITA01014464.1:0-39442 GCA_004023965.1 Spilogale gracilis | reverse complement strand
CTCCACTGGGTTTCCAAATGCCAAATACCACCCCAGGGTAGAAAGCAGTGGCCAAATAATTCTGGGGAAGAAAACAGTGGTTTTATATCCCAGCTACCCAGGCAAAAAGCCCTCAAGTCTAAGCCTTTGCAATCTGAATCCCAATAATGGTCTCCTAGTCAGCTTGCTTTCTTCATGCCCCACATTTTCCTCTTCCAAACCAAAACCTTCTTCCTGGCCAAGCCTGGCATCATGAGTAAGTACGCCAGGTCCTAGTCTTGACTCCTCTGCTTATCTGCGGTGGTCACTGCATTTTTCCCAGCCTCTGTGTCTTAATCTTGAAAATAAGGAAACTACACTAATTTCTAAACTTTATTTCTAACAAATTCCTGACTCTCATCCCTTCCACTTAGACCATGCTATATTTATGTTCATTTCCTATATCCTAAGTCCTATCCGTTCCTCAAGACTCTAACACCCAGTGCCTCTTTCTTCTCTTATTGGAACACAAGCTAGAATTCTGTTTTGTGTGCTTTGTTCAAAACGTATGTAATTGCCTTTACTCATTACTAGTATTTTTCATTGTGCTATTAGACACATCCTTCCCCTAAATTATATACAGCAAAGAGGATGAGGAACATTTGAATACATCTTAAATATTTCACAAACAGTTGTAAACTTTGTTACATACTTTGCATAAATACACAATATTTATAGTCATGTGCCATAAACCCTATGTTAACTTAAAAAAAAAAAACCTGAAAAAAACCTGCCTACATGCATGTTTTCTTATTTTGGTTGTAATCACAGAAATGTGAAGTTTCCACTTCATCTGAACTCTTATATTCTTGAAGGCAAACTTACATGCCAGACATTATGTCTACATATGTTTAATAAGATTCAACAATATAAATTTGCTTTCCATGTCTTCCAACAAAATAGGATTCAAGTGGAAATCTCCCCCATTTCCTACAGATTCTTTTTAAAGATAAAAAAAATCCTGGCTCAGTATACTACTGATGTAAAGTCAAGGGGCCTCAAATGTCATTAAGTCTTGTTTATCATAATTTAACACATGCCCTTTATTAACAATAGTAAGAGAAACCTACAACAATTCTACTACCTATAAAGGATGCAATGAAATGAAATTTCAAAGTAATAGTTCTAAAGGTATGACACAATCAGCATTCTTGATAACATGATTTTAACTATTCTCACAAAAAAAAATGTCATTTTAACTGTTCTCTTTTAAAATGGGCCAAGTACCACAGGACTCTAATATGTAAAGGTGCCAGGGGTGCTTCTACCACGCAAATACAAATACAGGATGTTTACTAATCCTCTTTTCCCCACAGCTTGCCTAACGGGCAGAAGAACTTTGTTAACTGAGAAAAAGGACATATTCAAAACATCTTTAAAAAAGGCATTTACATGCTAACATAAAAACCTAATGTCAAATCATAAAATTATTATTAAACCAATGAAGTCCAATTTGTCATTTCACTTTAACAAATTAAAGGTGATCTCTAGATTAAGCTAATTAAAGGCAAAACAAATACAAAATTTTCCTTATAAAAGACAAAATTTACAAAGTCACCACACTGTGTTTATATGGTAGTAGTGAACAAAAATCATGCAGGACATAATTAATTACCCCCATACACACACTCCACCACAGATCAAATGCAATTAATTAAATGATCCACCTACTCTTTGTAAGTTCCTGTTTCAGGATCTTCTGTCATGACATCATGTAGGCCCTCCACTGAGATATTTATAATCCCACAGAATTTATCTTGGATGACACTAAAATTTAAAAAAAGTGAAACAGATTAAACTAGAGTATTTTAACAGGAAATTCCTTTTTTTTCTTTTTTAATTACCCCCTTAAACATGAAGAGAAAATTTTTTCAAGATACAAAGGAAACTTTCAAAATATGTTTCTTGTAGCAGAAATTTTACCTTTGCATGTAATATTAAAATTTCCCCTTTCACTAAAGTATTAGTGTTTAAATACTAAAAAGGTAGATCTGGCAGGAAAAATATATTTTAATATTCTTTAACTTATTACAATAGACCTGAGTTGATTTTGTAACTAAAAAGTTAAAGATACAAAAATGTTGAAGATTAAAATTCTCTACTCTTCAGAAGATAATGCCAATAAAAGAAGACAATCCATAGACTGGGAAAAAAATATTTGTAAAACATGTATAAAAAGCATTTGAATCCAGAACACAGAAAGAACTCTAAAAGCTCAGGAAGATAACTCTGCAGCTCTTTCTGCTAATGGGCCCTATCTCCGTGCTTTAACAAAACCACTCTATTTGCACCAGGAAAAAAAAAAAAAAAAAAAAAAAAAAAAAAAAAAAAAAAAAAAAAAAAAAAAAAAAAAAAGACTACTCAATTTAAAAATTGGCAAAAAATTCAACATACTTCACTGAACAAGATATAAAGATGGTATATGAATACCTGAAAATATATTCAACATAACTAGTCTTTAGAGTAATGCAAATTAAAACCACAATAACATTTTAATTAAAAGTTCAATTAAGAAGTATAACAATACCAACTGATGACAAAGATGAAAAACAACAGGACTTTGTATACATGGCTATTAAGAATTAAAAAAAACTACATATCCATTTTAGAAAACACACCAGTTTTTATAAAATTACAAATGCCACACAACTCAGCAATCCCATTCCCACATATTTACCCAAGACCAAAACAAGCAGCCTCAGATCTGTATGGAAGTATTTACAGTAGCTTTATTCAAAGTAATTCACAACTGTAAATGACCCAAATGTCTATCAACTAGTAAATGGCTAAACAAATTGCAAAATACCTACTCGATGAAATGGTCTTCAGCAATTAAAAGGAACTGAAGATACATGCAATAATTTGGATAAATCTCAAAAACATCACGCTAAGAGAAATAAAACTGACTCAAAATGCTACATACTGTATGATTCCACTTACGTGACTTTCTGGAGAGGGAGAATTATTTGTTCAGTGGTTGCTAGAGAAACGGACACAAGGCAAATTTTGGGGGTGACAGGAGTGCTCTATATTGACTATGGTCGTGGTTATACACCATGTACATCTGTGAAAACTTTATGCTTACTATATGTAACCATAACGAATCTGACTTTTAAAAAGTGGTAGTACTTAACGATCCACTGAAACACTAAATTATACTATCTGAATTCAAAATTAACTGAATAAACTATAACTCTTATCTCCAGGGACTTTCTGGAATCATTCAATCTACAAGAGACATACAATGTTTCTCATTCTGCATTAACATGGATGATTACTTTTTTTAAATATTCAGTAAAGAAGTACCCAAGTTACCATTATTTTGGGTCATGTTGCCAACCTTTGTAAAGTCAAAGGTTTTGTCTGTACATTCAAATGTGATCAGATTTTAGACAACTAAATTACTAGTGGAGCAAAATAGTTGATATTCTGATACATTTTAACACCCTACTGTAGGAGTAAATTTTTTTTTGGACTGAATATTTTTTAAGTCACTATATTTTCTTTATATAAGAACCAAAAATGTCTTTCAAGAAAGACATACAATCTACTTTATTCAGTTCAGGGAACACCACCCTAGAAGAAACACTAGGAAACCAAAATTGTGCCTCAAGTTTCACCCACTAACTGACCCCACTGAATTAATCCACTTCTCTAGATGATGGTCTCCTTGTCAGGAAAACGACGGCTGGACTGAAGTATGACAGATACATGGAGGGAATATAGACATTTTCACTTCCTACTGCAGAGTAATTTGCCACTAATCCATTATAGCATGCTAAGGCAGGTAGGTAGGTACTGAAATTCCCTTTTAATACAGGAGCATTCCAGATAGCTATCCACAACTGATACTGATTAGTTGAAAAAGACAGAAATCTTCCAGACTACAGCTGTTCCCAGGCCTTTCTGTCAGTACTTTTTAGGGACAATCCACACAGGCAGCTGCCTTCTCTACTCATATCCACTCCCAGCATCGACCCCTTCTAGAAAAAATGGGTACTTTCATAAGAAATCAGTGGAATAGAACTCTGAGTACACTGTATTTTCTCAAAAGATGGAATATGAATCTTCCTGACACATATCTGGCAATCTAAGTGTGACCATGGTCTACGAGGCAGGTGAAGGTTAACTAGGAGGGAATGTAGAAGAGAGAAAAAAATGGTAATGTATTTGACAATCAGTTCATCTGATTACAGGTTTTACTACAAATTATCATACTGATCAATGATGATGCCACCGGTTCAGGCATATGTTTCTGAGAAAAAGGTAGAAAGTTCTACCTCTGCCATAATTAGAAAAAAGTAATTAGCAATATGCTGAATAAAGGAAACAGTTCTAGAACAATGAACCTCTACAGACATGCACATTCACCACACTGAGCCTTCAAGGCTGAGGGCAGATTTTCATAAGCAAACTGGTTCATAAACAGGGTAAACTAGTGACTAATGGAAGCAGACTGGCATAGGCCAGAGGATACAGGTCCAAACTCTGCTCACCTTGTACATGCCCAACCACCTTGGAGGAGAAAAGAAGTCAGTCATGCAATCAGTGGGGTTTGGTTGCCCTGTTCCCTCCCTCACCTCCAGTGGGATTTCTAGTTCTACCAGCTGAGGGGCTTGGACACATGACTGTCTAGTAGGGGTAAGGGAAGTGAGGCAACCTCCATCAGTGGGCAGTTATTGTTTCTCATTTCTCAATGATTCGGTGTGACTCATTCTGCATAGAAGGATAACGGAAACAGAGATGTAGGAATGAGAGGGGGATTAAATTCCAGCAGACAGGGAAAGCCATGCTTGCACTGGAGCACCTATTAGGTACCAGAAGGGGTGACCACAGACTTTAAATGTGAAAAAGGGAAAAATGACTATAGCCCAAAGTAGGAAGGTCCAGGAGCTGACTTTTTTGAATGGGAAGATAGGAAGAGGTGACTCTCAAAAGAAGGACTGAAGAGGGGAAATGGGAGTATCCATGTCATGTTCTGGGATCAGTAAAAGAAGTTAAAAAGAAATTTTCTTCAAAGCATTGAAGTTCAAAAAACAAAAGCAAAACAAACAAAAACACCAAAAGATGCATGTCAATTTCACTCATTAAGCAGTTTGGGAAAAGTACCCCCAAATAATAGGTATTTTAAAAAGCCAAAAAAAAGCTTTGTTACTTCCTGGCAAGTACAAAACATATTTATTTAAAGCAAGTAAGCATTAAGAAGTTAAATTTTTTTTCTCCATCTTAAGTTATTAGAAAAAGCTCCCTCCAAATGTGCAAATGTAACATTTTTAAATGAAGCTTTTAAAATAGATTTTTTTTTCCCATAGTATTTTTATAAAGTTGAATATCAAATATCTGATGTCAAATTTGGTATATAATGTGGAAGAAGTGACGGTAGCCGGGGGAACCATGTAATTTTAAATCTCACTTGGTTTTTAACCTCTCAAACCAGTGCTTACTAACAAGTTGACAGTTCACATTAAATAGGAGGCAGAATCTGGAGTCATGAAAGGAATAGCTAAACTCCCTGCTAGTCTATATACAGCTTCCACAGCATAGCAGATAAATGAAAATGTGAGAGGGGGGGAAAAAAAAAGGACTATCGATTATTCCAGCCAAAACTTTACATCTTGTTACAGTCCCAAGGTTAGATTTCAGAAGACTGGCTCAATGAATATTAATAAAAGGTGGACTTATACCAGGATACCAACTGATTTACAAAAAAAAATAAGTGATTAGAGCTCATAGTACCCTTGCCAAACCTTCCTGGTGAATAGGACCATGGTTATATTCATTCATTTTAGTAGACATTTTATGAATCCATAAAATGCATTAGACATCACAGTAAGCTCTAGAGATTTAAAAAAAAAAAAAAAAGGCCACCTCCAAGAATATGCAATGTGAAAAGAGTAGTCTTCTTAAAAAAATGTAAATGGGAAAACAAAGCATGAAACTAGGCCACTTTCTCACACCGTGCACAAAGATAAAATGAATTATGGACCCAAATGTGAGACCTGAAACCACACAAATCCTAGAAGAGAGCACAGGCAGTAATTTTTCCGACATTAACGACAGCAACATTTTTCTAGATAAGTCTCCTGGGGCAGAAGAAACAAAAGCAAAAATAAAAGAAAGCTTTTACACCAAACAAAAGAAAGCTTACATCAAAAGAAAGCTTCTGCACAGTGAAGGAAACTAAAAGGCAACCTACAGAATGGAAGATATTTGCAAATCCACTACAGGGTTAGTACCCAAAATATATAAAGAACTTATACAACTCAACACCAAAAAATAACCCAATTAAAAATGGGCAGTAAAGGGGCACTGGGTGGCTCAGTCGTTAAGCATCTGCCTTCAGCTCAGGTCATGATCCCAAGGTTCTAGGATCGAGCCCCACATTGGGCTCCCTGCTCAGGCTCCCTGCTCAGCAGAAAACCTGCTTTTTCCTCCCCTGCTCCCCCTGCTTGTGCCCCCTCTCACGCTGTGTCTCTCTCTGTCAAATAAATAAAATCTTTAAAAAAAAAATGGGCAGAAGACATGCACAGACATTTCTCCAAAGACATGGCCAACAGACGTATGAAGGGATGCTCAACACCACTCGTCATGAGGGAAATGCAAATAAAAACCATGGTGAGGCATCACCTCACACTCATTAGCACGGCTGAAATAAAAAACTCAAGAAACAAGTGTTGACAAGGATATGGAGAAAAAAGAATCCTGTGCACTGTTCATAGGAATGCAAACTGGTGCAGCCCCTGTGGGAAACCGTATGGAGGCTCCTCAAAAAATTAAAATGGAATTACCACACAATCCAGTAATTCCACTACTGGCTATTTCACCGAAGAATACGAAAACACTAATTTGAAAAGATACATGCACCCAGGTGTTTACTGCAGCATAATTTACAACAGCAACGTTACGGAAGCAGTCCAAGTGTCTATCCATTATGGACTAAAAATCTGCAGGAAGGACAAAAAAAACAAGCAACAAGTGAGGTGATCTTTTTTTTCTTTAAAAGTATGATATCCTGAGTAAGTACTTTTCTCCATTTAATGGATATTTCTGACATACTAAGTGGCACTTATCTAAAGGATTGTCCAGTCACCTGAACACAGCTAGAGAAGCACTGGCAAATTATCGCTGATTCTCATTAGTGGTCCCCAGAATCTTGGTAATTCTACCATCACTTGAGACCTTAGTTAACCCACTTTGCACTGATAGCATTAGGAAAGATGTTCCTCTTTAAAAAAGATTCCAATTTTGATAAAAATTTATTTTCATGGTATAAGATTAAATGGGATCCAACTGATCCTACTCACTTCATTCCTAACGGCTTCAAGGAGGCAAATGGATGCTTTCTATTTCAGTCTCTTAGATTTCACTCCTTCTCCTTAAGAATTTTCAAGGGACAATCAAGAACTTCAACAAGCTCGAACAAACCCAACTTTCCCAAGTTACTCCTCCTTTCATGGCTTTCAGGCAGTTAAGTCATCAGGTCTTGAATATAATAGCTGCTAACTCATATCTGCTTGCTTCCCATGCTCTTCCTCTTGTTTCTATTCACCTTAATTCACACCTCCTTCACAGGCCTTCTGTGGTCACTCCACTGCATGTGCACACTTTTTGCCCTTGGAACTTCAGTAGCACAAAACATCTGCACTACTCACTTAGCATGCAACTCACGTGCCATCTAATTTTTTCCTAATGTCCTTTAATTTTTCATGCCTACATGCCTGCTTGAAGACTCTCAGTTAACTTTAAGCACAGCCCATTATGTTTATTTTTTTTTATATCCCACAGGACATAAATAATTTGAACGCTCAATAAATAATCATGGGAATTAATAATCCCCAAAGCTCAAGAACTGTCCTTCCTTTTTTCTTTTGCAATATTATTTGTGCTTATCTCTTTTTGAAATTACAAGTATGGATAGTTGAATTATAAATAACATATTACAATTGATTACATGAAACATGAGGCAGAAAACAGAGTGGAAGGTGCTGTGCTGGAATCTACTTCTGAAACATTTCAGAAACATCCAAGTAAAGTTGAACACTGAAGATGAAAGAAGAGAATGAAAGTAAAACTGAAGGGAAAAAAGTACTAGTAACCTGAACGTATTTTTCCTTCTTTTGTAACAAATACTTTTCCTTTTCTTATTTCATGTACTTGATAGATATATTAATATATTCGCATACACAAGTTACAAACATACTACAGAAAAGACAAGCTTTTATAAACATCCATTTGTTCAGTTCTTCAAGTGTGTTCTGAGTGATGTTACACATATATAAACATTAAATAGGTGAGGGCTTGAAAAACTGCACTAAATATTATTTGACCATTTAAACAACTCCACATAGTTTTCAGTAAATTTCTTTTTCTGTTAAATTCACATGAGTAAAACTACAGTCTTAATCTTGTTTTAGTGTTTTCTAAAGCGATGGCATCTTAAGGCATTTTCTGGGTATATAAAAGTATCTGTAGACTGTGAACCACAGAAACTTCACGCAGGGTGATTCTGAAAACTAAGTACTAAAGAAAAAAAAATCAATCCATCTTTGTGTTTATTGAACCAACTTAAAAACTATGCTGGCTAAAGATTATTTCTATCCTTTTGTGCCATTATGAACCGAACCACAAGGCTCAGAAAACTAATAGCCCTTGAAAAGAAGAATAAAACTTTTAATTCCCAAAGGCACAAATAAATGAAATTTCTAATATTCATTTGGTCAACCCAAACAAAAAATATTACATTGAATATGAACAGGACTCTACTTTCTAATTGTCCACTTTTTTAGCATTTTTAAAATGAGCATTTTATAGTTCTACTTTTCAGAGAAATGATCTATCCATCACAGACCATGTGTTTTACACTTTCTAAGTGATATACTGATAGATTTGTATCATATCTTCATCCCGTTGGAACTGGGAAGGAAATAGGCATGCAGAAACAAAATTTTCAATTTTTTTTTTCTGAACAATTCTATAATCAAAAATTGATCATTTAAGTTTTTCACAACAGGTCCAAGAAAAAAATAAATAGCATTTTCTCTAATCTAACCAGACCACAATTATACTATTTATACCTCACATACAAATGATTAATATTTGAAGTCATTCTTGCATTTTTATATCTTAAATATAGGCGGCCACTAAAGTTAGGGTAATTTAATAAAATAATAAGCATTAAGCATTAAAAGCCACACCAAATAAAATATTCTCATAACTACACTTCTCTGCTTCTATTGTTTAATAGGATTAATAAGCAAAAAACAGCAGTTTATTGAAAGAATAAGGCAAAATAAGAAAGCCCTGACTAAACAGTCTTATTCCAGACTTTCTACCACACCAGAGGCTACAAAAGTGGTGACTTTTACACTAAAAATTAGGTTTCTTTTCTTCTCTAGGATTTAGCTAGCAAATATTTTTGTCACTTAGATGGAAACATATTCTTTCTACACAGTAGTTCTCTACATGGTCATGGAAAAAAGTGTTAATAAATCTAGTTCCCTTGACAAATACTGACAAGGAAATAGGATAAAAAATTCTTAGTGGAAATTCACTAAGTTGTTTTAAAATGAAAGCTGGATTGTTTAAATCCAACAATAATTTTTAAAAAGGCTTTTTATATTATCAACTATTCCCTCCATCAATTTCTGGAGTGCACACACAAGCAAAACAAAGAAGCCAGTAATCTTTAAGATAGTAAGAAAAACTCTAACAATCCATGTATGATGCCATGAGAAGAAACTGCCACCTTCCATGACTTTCAAGAGAAGAGACTGTTTTAAGAAACAATACCCAATGACAAAACTAAGTTTCCATAAAAAGATGACAAATGGCTGATACAGAACTATGTGGGGAAAACGTTAGGCTGAAAACCCCAGTGATGCTTATTCTGAATGCTTGAGAGTCATCTGATGCAGCGGTTCGTGATTTTTAAAAAGGGATATAAGAGAACTTAATAGAGACTGTGTAATTACGAGGGTGGGGATATGACCTCACCATTTGTAAATGCTACGTACTGTTGATGATAAAACTATACAGTAAATAATTACAAGGTAATCATGACTATAAACCTTCAGGACAAATGAAAAAAGCCAACCATGCTATCATCATATGAAAAGATAATCGTGGCTTGGAGTTATAGCCTTAGAGAAGTGTTTTATGTCTCACAGCCCGGACCAAAATAGAATGTGCACTGGAAAACGTGATCAAAAGAGTTAACAAAGGCAAGTAAAGGGGTAAGATCTTTGTGAGGACATGCATTAAGTTCCTGTGAGACCAATTTGGCAGGAAGGCCTAGTATTAAAGCTGTTTCTCAGAACCTTTAAAAGGTTCCCTTGTCTTTTTTCTCCCATTTTTGCAACCGTTTCAAACAAATATAGCGTATTTTACAGTTATTGTTTTGATGCTGGTAAGATAATGTAGCAAAAATGCTTGCTGACTCAAGACACAGGTAAGAGGAAGAGTGTAGCCCTGACACTTTATGTAGGAGAAAGTCGAGTACTCCACTGAGAGTACAAAGTTGGTAAGGAACAAAGAGGTATCCAAAGATCTCCTTTGCTACAGTGAATTCTACACATTCCCTCACTCTCAAACAATGTCCACCCTTACCTTGCCCCAACACTTTGTCTCTCGTTAACAACGGTGGCAGCCCCTCACCTCCAGAAGCCCATGAGACATCTCACCCAGGATCCCACTCCATCAACTGCAGCGTTCCTGATTTCCTGCTTATTCCTGTTGAAGTGTCTGTTCTATATCGATCAAGTTCTCAAGGACAATCAAACATCTCTGCTCCAGTGCTAGGAGGGAACTGGGAGTAAGTTCCCAATTATCGCAGAAGTGAGATACATATTTCTAAAATTCCACGTTGGAATTCTAAATGTATTAAAAAGAATACTGTTATAAATTAATGGTAGTTGAGTTCTCCACCTCTCATTTGTTATAGGAGAGGATAGAGGGGAACTTTTTTGGAATGCCCTGGAATCTTACCAAACTTTTACAGAAGTCAATGGAAGAAAATGGATCTGTATATAAAACTATCCTGAAACACAACCATTTTATTCTTGAGTGCTCTCATCAAAAAACTTTAGTAAATGGCAGAGAAACACAGAAATCTTAAGAAAAGTTTCTTCGCCTATATTAATTTAGAATATTAGTTTTAACTTTGCTGTTTTGTTTGAAGTGGGACTGCCTAAAATGTGAAACAATCACATGAACAAATTAAATTATACTGCTAAAAATTTTTGTGCATATTATCACTTCAAATCAATTTTACCTTAAGGAAGTTTTTTAAACTGTGCAAGTATCAAATAACAATGTCATGTGAGCTCACATTTTTTAAAGGAAAAGCTGCTGACAGAAACTGGAATGAGTACTTAATGGATATCATCATGTACAACTATAACTCCATATATAAAACAGTATTAAGAAGATTAAAGTTTTCTAGTTAAGCCTACATCAATCATCAATTATGAGGTACACATAAAAATAAAAAAAATAATAAAATTTCTTTGAATTTGAGGGACTTTTTTTTTGTAAGGTCAAGATAAATATTTTGTGTATGGATATTTCCTAATTCCAAATAACCATCTATGCTGTGGTCTAGGTGGTGGGGAAGGGAGACATGGAAGAGTTATCACTTTTCATTTTAAGTATCTCTGTATTCTTTGAATTCCTTTTTCCAAGGAGTATGTACTTTTAGTAATTAAACAGAACACTTAACTGGAGTTATGGGAGTTGTGTGGATACAAGAACAACAGAAATGTATTATTAAAAACATTTTCACGGTGAAACAAACACCACATACCTTTCCCTAATGAAATAAGCAATTTATGTAAGAACAGACTTATTTAAAATATACTTAAGTTTTCTCCTAAAATCACAATCAAGGACAAAGCTTTAAACTAGGCAAGGAAAAGGAGAACAGTGAAAACTCTTGGCGAGGGGTGGGGAGGAGTGATGGCTTTAATGTCTCTGAAATTTCTAGTTTATCTCAAACAGTGATTCCCAGGCAGCACTATCAACAAACTTGTGCACATACACACTCAATAGGCCCCACTCCGGACCTAATGAACAAGGAACTCTGAGAGGGCTGGGGAGGAGCGACAATCTGTATTTTAACAACCCAGATGATTCGGAGTTTTAGAAGCACCAACTTAAGGGATACTGGACAACACAATCATTCTTACAATTACTTGAGGTTCACAATACAGACTAAATAATTATCACTTGGTTTAAACACTCCCAGACTGCTTTAGGCTAATTTCATACAGAAAGTATTAATTTTTTTTTCAAAGATTTTATTTATTTGACAGAGAGAGATCACAAGTAGGCAGAGAGGCAGGGAGAGAGAAGAGGAAGCAGGCTCCCTACCGAGCAGAGAGCCCGCCATGAGCCTCGATCCCAGGACCCTGGCATCATGACCTGAGCTGAAGGCAGAGGCTTTAACCCACTGAGCCACCCAGGTGCCCATTAACTTTTAATAATATAAGAGAAATCTGGGGGAAGAGGAAGGACAGCAGAAACACGAAATACATAATGTTTGCAGCAAAAATTTTAAAATGTATTCGTGGTTCAGGTCCCTGTTAAGAGATCAAGCATGGGCACTTACTATATGTCCAATATTCTACAGAGTATAAATTTATGCTAATAGAGATAAACATACATAATTTCCATGGCTTGAATTACCATCTATCTACTTTAAAGATTCCCAATCAAGAGTAGTAACATCTCCTAGGGGCTCTTTCACCTTACTCTTCCTCACTTACCAGTCTCTCAAAATCATGACCCAAATGGTTGATGTTATTGTTATAAGAGTATTATATATTTTTGGTGTACTACACAAATGAAAAGTTATAAATTATTGACCTTTACCAGATAGATCTCTTCCCTAATCTTCTGCTTGTGGGATATTACCCCTTGGAGATCAGATGTGAATCTCAAATTCAATGTATCCAAAATTGAACTCATTATCTTGTCCCTACCCATATCCTCACTTCTTTTGCTTCCTTTGGTCATTAAATGCAACAGAATGCTGCCTAAGCCAAAAAACTACCATCTTTGACTTATCCCTTACCTGCCAGCCCTCAGCCAATCACCAAGCTCCAGAATCCACCCATTCTCTCTGCCACTACTCTAGCAAGGCCTCTGGTACCTCTCCCTTGGATTGGTGATTCAAATTCCTACCCAATTAACGCTGCCTCTGGTCTCGTTGCCCCTTCCAGAAAGAAGGTGCTCTGTAAACAATAAATCTGATTATGTCATTCCACTATTCAAAATCCTTCCATGGCTCCTTGCTGCTCTAAGGAAAAATGTGAAATCACAATATCCTTCATCATCTGATATCTCTCTAGCTGCAAATCTCACACAACACTCACAACTTTGGTTATACTGAATGTTACTTCATGAAAAGCAGCATTCTTTCTCCTTCTTCCACTCCTATAACATGATGTTACCTCTTCCTATTACTCAGTTCCCTTCATTTGTTTATCCTTCATGATCCAGTCTCAATGTCACTGTTCTCATAAAGCCACCTACCACTTCCACTTATTTTATACCCAGTAGCACCTCCAAGTGCAACAGTTATCATCCCTTAGGCAAACCATGTGTCTCCTCTAGATTTCGAGCTCTACCAAGAAGAGGAGCCATGCCTATGTTGTTCACAATTAGCACCTAGGCAACAGCATGGCATGAAATTAAAAGCATGCGCCCTGGAGTCAGACAGATCTAAAAAGTGTCACAAGCAGTAAGCATTTGGCACAGTTTTCTCAAGTTCACTTTCCCTAGGTTTCCTTATCTGTCAAATGCTGATAGTTACAAGGTTTTTTAAGGATAAATGTGATAAAACCATAAGAGACTCAATCTCAGGAAACAAAGTGAGGGTTGCTGGGGGGTAGGCAGATAGGGTGGCTGGGTTATGGGAAAAATTAAAAATAAAAAAAAATTAAAAAAGGATAAATGTGATAAAATGTATTTATTAGCATAGTGCTTAGTACACAGAAACATTAGCTAGTTATATTACTTAATATAGCACCTATCGAAGATATAAGCTGAATGAATACAGTATTCATAAATTATTAAAAAATGTATTTATTAATGCTAAGCTCATATAATTCATTATATTTCCAAATAAAGTTTGTAATTCTTTTTTTTTTAAAGATTTATTTATTTATTTGACAGAGAGAGAGAGATCACAAGTAGGCAGAGAGGCAGGCAGAGAGAGAGGAGGAAGCAGGCTCCCGCCAAGCAGACAGCCCGATGTGGGCCTTGATCCCAGGACCCTGAGATCATGACCTGAGCCGAAGGCAGAGTGCTTTAACCCACTGAGCCACCCAGGCACCCAAATTTGTAATTCTTTAAGGAGGCTTCAGTTGAATTCATGTCCATGGCACTGAAGTTGTCCTGTATTTAACATTAAGTTGAATTATAAAGCAGAATGTTCAAAGAGAATCACCTGTGCCTCACTTTCAGGAACAATCTGTTTGTCAAGCTGAATCTGCTCCAAACCAGGACTTTCTAAAGAATGTGGGGAAGTGTTACAAATTGAGGCAGTTACATTATACCTCGCTGACTGATAAAAGCTGTAGTATTCAAGTCTATTTTCCCCAGAGTTTTCTGGTGCCTTTAGTCTTTGTTTAAACTGAACAACTTTGTAGATCAAAAAAATGATTAAAACACAAGCTAAGATGAAAAAAGCTAGCAAAATGTCAAAAGCCTCATTCAACTTTTCAACTTCTTGCGTACAAATGAGAGATGTTTTCCCTGACACAGAAGCATCATCAATCGGTAGAGCACTGTTTTTTTCCAAGTTCAAGTTAACAGAAGAAGTAAGCTGTATTTGCACAGGTAACACTGCAGTAGGCTCTAACGGATTACCAAAGGCATTCTCTTGAAAAAATCTACTGGCAGGTGCAGTATGACTTCGTTCCCAGAAAGTAACGCTCTCAGTATTTTCCACATGTTTCCCATTTGTGGTGACTTTATGCCAGGCCATCATTAACGCAGTAGTCTTGTGATGAATATGAAGAGATTTTATAGCCCAAGCTCTGGATACATTTGTCGAAGATGTAACACAACTTGTAAAGTCAGTCCACTTAATACAATGCAAAGCTCTGCCGCGCATGGATGGGGGATTCTGACAATAGATGTTTAGCGTAATGGCTGAAGATGCTAGCCAGTCACGAAGGCCCAAGAGTTTGCAGTTACATTCCCAAGGATTAGAATCTGCCTGAAGATGAGTCAGTGAAGATAATGGCTTAAGGACCCTTGGATGTAAGTCTGTAAGATTATTAAATGACAGATTAAGGATCTTCAAAGATGCTCCCATGTTTTCAAATGTATCATTATCAATGCTGATTATTCTGTTTCTATCTAACTTAAGGTAAATTAAATTCTTTAACAAGCTAAATGTGTCAGAATTCAAATTTTCTAAATTATTATGACTTAAGATCAAATGTTTAAGATTATTAATTCCACTAAACCCATCCCTAGCAACATTTTGAATTCTTGAATTTTTCAGGAGGAGATACTCCAAGTTGACAAGTCCTTTAAATGCAAACGGCTGTATTGCTTCAATATGATTATGAGACAAAGAAAGTCTTTTAAGGCTCTTAAGTACTTCAAAAGCATTTGATGGTACTTTTGTTAAATTATTACCTTCTAGATACAAACAATCCAGGTTTCCAAGATGTTGAAAGCCTAAGTCTGATATCCTCAAAATTTTATTGTTTGATAAATCAAGTATCCGAAGAGCAACCATACCCAAAAAGGTACCACTCGCCAGGACAGTGAGGCGATTCTTTTGTAGATTTAAGTACTGAACTGAAACTAAATCATTAAATACTCCTCTTGGAACAAAAGCTACTTGATTAGACTGTAAATACAAAGTACGAAGACTGGAAAGTCCCTCAAATATTCCAGGATCCAAGCGTTTTATAAAATTATTATTTAGATATAGAAAATACAGATGCCTCAGCTGAACAAAGGCTTTTGGACATACATATCCAATGCGAGAATTATCCAAATACAACACTACAAGAGAATGAAGTCCTGTTAATTCACCCTCATTTATGTGAGATATATTGTTTCCAGTCAGATAGAGAAAAACTGTACTTTCAGGAAAATTCTTAGGAATACTTGAAAGGCCTAAGTTACGGCAGTTAATATGTCTCCCAGTGCAGAGCTGGCAAACAGACGAACATCCAAGAATCTCTTTATGGAATAAGAATAGAAGATAACAGGTAACAAGTAGAAAAAGTCGTAGGCAAGGCAGAGAAAAATGTAATCCACACATAGCCCTGTTCTTGGTTTTTCTGTTCATATCAGAATTGGCTATAAAAAAAGAAGGTAAAACTTTAAATCATCAAGAAGTTCACAAAATTAAAGTGCTA
The DNA here is from genome assembly GCA_004023965.1 of Spilogale gracilis. Classification (NCBI taxonomy): domain Eukaryota; kingdom Metazoa; phylum Chordata; class Mammalia; order Carnivora; family Mephitidae; genus Spilogale; species Spilogale gracilis. The sequence goes on along the minus strand of PITA01014464.1, from coordinate 23,042 downwards.
TAATACTAAAAATTCTGTATTGTTTTATTTGTATTAGTATCAGCCAACAATACTAAATGTTATCAATTGTGCTATGTTGATAGCATAATATAGTGAGTTTGAAATGTGTTCTAGAATTAACACCTCCAGGCCATTAACCTGCTGCTTGATAAAATGCTAATCCAAATTTAATGAACTGCAAAACAGTATGTTTGCTAAAGCTCACTTAAAACATTACAACTGACAATAACAAAAGTGACAAATGATGAGGTAGGGATAATGGTCTTTGGATATTACCTTTCCCTTTACCAAATTAAAGTCAATATCAATTAAGTAACATTATAATTTATGAAAATACAAATTCACTACAAAAGAGCAATAAAACTCTAAACTATAGCTTTTCACAGAAGCAAGCTATTTTTATTTCAGTTAAAAGTCCATATTTAAATAAAAAATCTTACCGAAACCAGGAAATTCATATTATTGACACTCGGCTGATTCAAGTAAAGGTTTTCTTACTAAATCTGAAGAACGACATTTCTAAACTCCATTTCTTTCTGTAGCACTGTTGACCTCCGCCCCTCCACCTTTTTTTTTTTTTTTTTTTTTTTTAAACAGTCACAGTTTGCTCAGGAAACACCACTCTTCACTTTGGTTCCTCCAAAGTCAGTGTGTAAAAGAGGTTGCCATGGATACAGGAAACTGAGAGACAGGAAGTAATTTTATCTGTGTTTCTAAAGTATTGTTGAAAGGAAATCTCAGGAACTTATTTTTTTCAGAAAGCAGTTAATTTGAGTTTTCCTAACACACATACCTAAACATCTGATAATTTAAAAAATAAGTATTTTTTAAAGGAAATGTGAAAATTTTAAATATTCAGAATGAACAAGCTGTAGCCATCAACAGATGGATATTAAGTAGAAAAAGGTAAAATAAAAGATAGAGTAATATAATTTTGGTTAGCTTTTTAAAATATATATAATATTTACGTTGCTTTGAATACACACTACAGACTTTAATTTTGTTTGTCCTTAAAAAAAGTAGCAAAAACAATGGTGAACACAAATGTTGTTACACTAACTTCTCTGCTCTTCCTTTTTAACATTTCAAAGAGATTTTTGGATATAAAAAATATTGAATATCATCAACTAGCACATTGATTTATTAAGATATATGCCTTGCATTGTAAAATGATATGACATTGCACACCAAATTACTGGCAAAGTTACCTTTGACAAGAAAAGTTGGGGAGAATGAAAGGGACCCTTTAACGACTTTTCAACATACATACATCTGAAATAGCATGAATCTTTTAAATAAAAATCTGTGTTACAGTAATATTTTAGGGTAATGAGTGAAAGAGTTAACTATGAATTGTTTATATTATATATTGTTTAGGTATTATTTTTCCAAAAAGCTCAATGCTTCGGCTTTCTAATTTTGACTTTGATTATTATTACTAATACTCTGATAATACACTCAGCTTATCAGTAATGACAAATATATAATTGTATATTTACACACAGTTTAGAGTTATGATGAGGTTCAGGACACCCCATCCCAAAATACAGCACCGTGGCACAGAGAATATTCAAGACTGAAGGAATGTGAAAAAAAGGCAGAAGTGTAAAGGACTCTCTCTGATCCCTCCCTTACCTCCAGCCAAACCCTCATACCACGTGCCCTTCGCCCCTCAATGAGGTCATAAAAACTTCATGTGAGACGTGCCCTCAACTATAGTGGGTGAAAAGGAACATCTTTATCTCCAAAGACAAAGAGACTCTGAGAAGAACCCAATCAAAGAGGCTTGCAAAATTTCCCCATTTGCTATACTTACCTCATACCCTCTGCCCTACTCTTCCACAACTTTCCACTCTGCCTCAAACCTAGCATAAAACACTCAGGTCTGGGACACCTGGATAGCTGAATTGGTTAAGCATCTGCCTTTGGCTCAGGTCATGGTCCCAGGGTCCTGGGATAAGGTCCAGCATCGGGCTCCCTGCTCAGCGAGGATCTGCTGATCTGCTTCACCCTCTGCTACTACCCCCACCCCCAACCTCGCTTGTGCTCTCTTGCGCATACTCTCTCTCTTTCTCAAATCAATAAAACCTTTAAACACACATATACGTGCACAGGTGCACATACACACAGAGGTTTAACAATCCCCTTTGGGTCTTCACTTCCTTTTGAGGGCTCCCATCTCATATAAAATTTAACATTAAATTTATATGCTTTTCTCCTGTTAATCTGACTTTATCAGTTTAATTCTCAGGCCCAGCTAGGGACCCTGAAAAAGTCAAGGAAAGTATTTTCCTCCTCTAGAGTTCAGAAGAACTCATTGACATCAAAATAAAATTTAGAGAAAAAACTACAAGGTGATAACATCAAACCAGTAATTAACTTTGTCCTCCATTCCAGAAATATCTAAAGCAGACGAAAGTATTCATTCTTACTAGATATCAAACATAAAATTTTTAGTAAATTACACTAATTAAAGTGACAGAATAAAATAAATTTTATCTTTCTACCATTATAAACCTGAGGTAAACGAAAGCTTCTACAACAATAAACCTAAATCCAGTATCCAGAACAACAAAGTTTAGCCCTTCTGTTCGCAGGGTTCATAGGGGTTGCCGTTGTTACAGTGATCACTACTACAGAGGAACACAGAAATCAAGGCATCAAGACCTCAAAAAAGGGTGATACAGGAACAGAATTCAGAGACCTCCTCATCCTATCGGCTATGAGCACATCACTTATTAGTGGTACAAGGGGCCACACTGATTTAAGATTAGAACTCAAGTTTCCCAGCTTCCTGCTACACTAACTGGAAGGTTTATGTCCCTGTGCTTTAAATACTATCCTTTCACAGCCAATTCACATTATTTAGGTAACTTAAAACCATCTCATTATTACCTTGTCAAGTCTCTAACCTGTTTGGTGAAATCTTCATATGATCTCCAAGGCACAATAATGTTTCTGGATCTGAACGGTGACACTTTAATTTTGCTCTAGAATAACACATCAAAATGGTTCCTCATATTCCTTTTCTAATTCCTACTAATTTTCATTAGAACTATTTCTGAACGTGACACTCAGCCTCTTCTAATTCCTACTAATTTTCATTAGAACTATTTCTGAACATGACAGCCTCCTAGAAGAGCTTCTTCCATTTTTTCTCTAGGAAATTGACTCACTTGATTTATTTTTTTCTCTCTCTTCTTATGGAACTTTCATTAACACTGCCTTTAAATAATCTCATAGTTTAAATCTATTTTCTTTTCCATTCAGAAATTTCACAAGAGAATGCATAAATCAAACAATTATTCTATTACCACCTTTTTAATATATACCCCCTATATTATTTTTGATATACAGCATCTACATATAAACCAACCAAGATGGGTTTACACAGAAAGAACAGTTTACAATAGAGCTTCCTGATCTTAGAGATCTTAAAAAATACTCATAGACCCTAAAATCAAAATAATCAAAATCTGAAATGGTGTTTAAAATTAAAAATATTCTGGTAACAATAAAAAATATTTTGCTCAATGTAGGAGGAAATTTTAATGAAGAGCAGTATCTCAATACAGATTATCTGTTGCAAGGAAAAAGAACAGTAACTACACAGTGGAGCAAACATCTTCAGGAGAATTAATATCATTAATGAGAAGTAGATGGACACCATGTGCCACTGGATGTGGTATTTCAAGAAGGACACCATCAATTACTTAGGTAATGTTCCAACCAAGGATACATAACCGCAATCAAATCAATAGAAATCATCAGATACATCATAAATGAGGAATGGTCTATTCTGGGAAGAGAAAGGGAGGGAGGAAAATAAAGAAAAGTGTTGTATTCTTAAAAGATGTTAGTCCTAAGAAATAAGAACTCGGAAAATAATACAGAATAAAGGAGACTACAAAGACATGACAACTAAAGGCAATACTTAATCCTAGACTGAAGCATTTAGGAGTAAAAGACCATAATCTATACAACTTACATGCAAATAGTTCAGAAAATAAAGCCTCAAGTATGTTGTGTGTGCATGTGTGGTGCATGCATTCGCACGTAACAGGGCAGGTGGGGGGGAGAGACACGCTAACAATGTCCAGACTATCATGCTCCTGAAACTAGAGACTGGCAAGGGAGACAGTTAGCTTAAAAGCACTAGACACCCAAATGTCCTTCAACGGCTAAAGGTGATACATCCATATGATGGAATACTACTCAGCAACAACAAAAACATCAACATCCTAATAACACACACAACAGCTTAGGCAAATATAAAAAGCATTATGCTGCCTTAGAAGACCAGTCTCTAAAAGTTATACAATGCCTGATTCCATTTATGTAACATCCTCAAACAGATACAATTACAGTGAAAGAAAACAGATCCGTGGGAGCCGGCAGTTGGGAGTCAGAGAAGAATGGGATTCCTGAGGTATATGGCACAAGGGAATGTCCTCAGGTGATGGAGCTAATTTACCTGTGTTTTGACTGCAGTGATAGTCATGCAATCTATACATATGAAAATTTATATTAATGTGTAACCTCCCCTAAAGTCAATTTTACTCTGCATAAATTTAATAAAGTTCAAAAAGAGTTCTTACATTTTAAAATACAAATAAATATTTGTGGCTAAAAAATAAACAAAAAACTACCAGACCAACACTTGTTTGATTTACAATCACAATCAGTTTTATAACGGAAAAACAGAGTGTCTGCAGCTACTGGAAAGCATGTCAACTTAAAGAGTTTGTCAAGATTCTGAGGCACAAAAAAGCTGAGTATGTTTCAAAGAGAGAGAACAGCCAGCATGTCGGTAGAAATGACTGAGAGAGACCAGGGTGGAATAGGGCTCAAGAGGTAAGGCAAACCCCGACTAGCTGACACTACAGGGTTTTGAACTAGAAGAGGAATAAGATCATTTCTGCTTTTAAAACATGGCTGTCAACTTCTCTATAGAATATGGCTTAGAGGAGGTAAGAGATGAGGAAAGAGCAGTTTAGGAAGCTAATGCAACAGTTGAAGAAGAATAATACGGGAGCTTATATGAAAATAGTGGAAAAGGAGAGGATGGATTTGAGATATATTTAGAGGTGCAGTCAACAGCTGTGGTGATGGAGTACATGTGGACAGTGAGAGGTCATGTTATCAAAGACTACTTCCAAGTTCCTGACATGAATAACTAGGTGTTCAGAACTATCCAAAACTGAGAAGAGCACAACGCATTGGTTATCTTACCTTCATCAAATATATCCAATTCAGACACATTATTGCAAGCCTACATCTGTCAAACACTGCGCTAGACTCTAAGAATACTAAAGATAAAATCTGTTCCCTAATCTCAAGGAACACAAGGTGTTCTGGGAGAGAATAATTGTTCAGTTGACATACTCATGATATTCTACAAGCAAGTATGCTATGTCCGATGTTAAGCAGAGGGGGGAAAAAAATCTGTAGAACATTATCACCATCACACCCAGAATTTATTTACCGAGCATATTCACCACTTCCTAAGCATTGTTCTAAATAGTATGCATGTACTGAGTCACCTGATAAAGAGAACAATCCAACAGTGTAGCTCTATTTTATACATGAGGGTAGAGATATGTTAAGTACCTTGCTTAAATACCACGCAGTGATTTTAGGAGCAAGGACTCAAATCTACACAGTGTGGTTCAGAGCCTGAACCTTAAGCCTTTCACTATATGCCCTCAACACATGGGTCCAACCTCCAAGAAGCCCAGAAGGTAAGATACATAAAAAGCACAGAAGCACAGCAAGCAGTACATGATAATGAATGTATGATGCAGTCCAAAAATTTCAAGAAGGCAGAAATCACTTTTAGACTGAGAGACTGGAAGTGTTTGACAGATGAAAAAATGCAAGACAAATAAAAAATGTCCAAGGACAGCAAAGATTTCTGGTAAGGCAACAAAACTGGGGCCCTTTTACCACCTAGAATTCCACCTGCTTTCTCCAGTTTCCCTTCAACCTATATAGCCTCTACTTGAAACCTTTCTCCTGGATCTATAATAAATCTGGGGATTTAAGGGCTCCATCACTGATGAATGTTAACAAGAATAGCATACACTGCTGTTTCGCTGCACATTCTATGATTATGTTATATGTTCGGTGAATACAAACTGAGGGTCAACTTTATACAACCACTCTGTACAGACGAGTCAATAGAAGCTTCTTCCTGGACTGAAATAACTGCCAATTTCTGAAAGGTGAGAGAGAAAAAAGAGCAGTAATGAATGAACAAGAGCAATGGACAGAGTGAGCACTGGCAGGCATGCACACGGTATCTGCATGCAACAGCTGCAGGGAGAGTGTCTTTCCTCAAGTGTTGGCAGAGGTCACATGTGGACAGTCCAAAGGGGAGACAGCCTCAGAGTAAATGAGGGAGAGCCTCAGGAAAGCCTAAATTGGTACCTTCAAACATTTTGTCAAAATAATTGACAGTAATAACATTAACAGTAGCAGGTATTAATACATAATAGTATAGCAATAACTAAAAGATTAATATTCAATCATTTACCATTTAACACTCTTATGCATTGTAAGGCCACTGTACATACATTCTCCAATTTAGCCTCAAAATAACCCACAGAGGGGCACCTGGGTGGCACAGCTGGTTAAGTGCCTGCCTTCAGCTTAGGTCATGATCCCAGGGTCCTGCAACAGGCTCCCTGTTCAGCAGGAAGTCTGCTTCTCTTTCTACTTCTGCCCCCTCCTGCTTGTGCTATCTCTCTCATTTTCTCAAATAAATAAATAAAAATAAAAAAAAAATAACCCATAGGTGCTGGCTGTTATCATTACCTCACACAGGAAATATCAGAAAACCAAGAGCCAGAAAGGCAATGTCACATGAACAGGAGGTAAAACATGCATCTGAACCCAAATTTAGCTCTCCTCTCCACCACGGTGTGTCTCTTTCTCTCTGAAACTGCTGGGTAGAATTGAAAGCAGAAGCTCAAGGAAAAGAATCCCCAAAAGTAAGATGCTCCTTAAGCAATAAGGGTATATTAGACAAGAAAAAGCAGAAAGCACAGAGGATTCGTGATTTTACTTCTTTTCTACCCTTGTTGGAGCTAGCTACTGTGTCAATTATTTAGGCCTAGAACCGATACCTCAATCTCATTCACAAACTTCTCTTCATCTCATTCTAATGTGGTTTGAGATCCTGCAATTTCAAAGTCATCATGCTGGATCATCATTTTGGTCTCGTGGGTGGTATGTTTAAAAGTTTAATGCTATACAATGGCTGGCTGATCTGTTAAGGGTACCCAGTGTCTGTAAGATGACTGCCACCTTATGAAAAGTTCATCAGAGCATTTATCTAATTTGTAGACAGGGTGCCAGTCCCAGATGTGAGGAAGACATTCAGAGTATAGCTCCCTATTCACATGCATTAAGGAACTTAATAGTAGTTAGGACAGGAGATAGAAGACAAAAATAGTTGCTCTAAGATGCAAGGGCATCCTGAATAATATGTCCTAAAGGTGGGATGTATCAACAATGCATAGTAGGGTTCTCTAGCACATAACAGGAATTTATAAAATACTGTTCAATGTTGGTTTTATCAGTACCCCAGGCTTTATATTAGAACAGGAATGAAGAAGTAAAGTGAATCTTTATTGGGAATGAAATCCAAAATGGATTTCCATTCAAATTCTAAGGTAAGGTAACAGAAACACTTTCAAACACATTAAAAGGGGGGAACTGGAGAATGGGGGAAGATGGAAGAAAGCTGGGTGGCCCCATTCGGGGAGTCCCCTGCAGTGAGCTGAATACTTGCAAAAAAACACTGCAAGAACACTGTGAGCACCCATGAAATCAGCCTGAAATGTAATATTTCACATTTCTGGATCTCTACGGGGAAGAAGAGCACCGACAAAGAAGTAGAGTGGAGTGGGAAGGCTCGGAGTGACATCCAAAGACAAAGGGATGTGGGGAGGAAGCCCACAGAGGTGAGTCACTAGAAAGCAATACCCCAACACAAACGTGCTCTGTGTTTGGTGAATAACAGCAGATTACGATCTGATTAAGAGCAGGCAAAAACGGGGGCGCCTGGGTGGCTCAGGCATTAAGTGGCTGCCTTTGGCCCAGGTCATGATTCCAGAGTCCCAGGATGGAGCCCCACATTGGGCTCCCTGCTCAGTGAGAGGCCTGCTTCTCCCTCTCTCATTCCCCCTACATGTGTTCCCTCTCTCACTGTGTTTCTCTCTGTCAAATATAAATTAATAAAATCTTAAAAAAAAAAAAAAAAAAGAGCAGGCAAAAACAGAGATGCTGGGGGACAGCCAGGCAAATGGGGATGTAGATCTGCAGAGAGAAAGCACTTGCGGTGCCCTGCCTGGGAATGGGGCAGAGGGGAGTGTCTCTAAATCTGCCACATTTTTTTTTCCACCGCTTTTTTTCAGCCCCTTGGGCCAGGCCCGCAGGCCCCAGGGGAGATGATTTTGCAGGCTTCAACACTACGGGCGGAGCAGGCTCTCAGTCCCTCCTGCGTGGGCATGCACCAAAAGACTCTCTAAGCAGAGACAAGGTCACACGACCGGAAATCAGTTGCGGTTTCTGTGGCGCGGGAGCGAAACAACAAATGGGGGCTTCAGGTGCCATTCTGACCAGCGGCAGCGGGCAAGCCAGGATGTGACAAGCGGCCAAAGGGGAAGATACAGGGAGAGTCTGTGGGCCCTGTACCATCCAGAGAGTTGCTAGCCAACGGCTCTCTCTGAGAAGGAGGTCTGGGTGCTGACATCTTGTTCTGGCCTGACTTTCTGAAAAGCTGCAAAAAGCTGCAAAGGAACAAATCCTCCAGAGAACAAAAGCCTTAAAACCTGGTTGCCATGGAGCCCAGCCCCTAGAAAGCGGGCGGGGACTCACCCAGGTAAAAGGAACTGAAAAACAGCGCAGCTGGCCCCTCCCTGAGAAGGCCAGCTAGAAAAACAAGAGGACAACACCAAAACTGTAAAACCCCAACAATGGGAAAAAGGCAATATATTAAGCTCCTGGTACTACCCCAAAAGCTAAATGCTTTATAGATACAGATTTTCACTTTATTTTCTTTTTGAACATTTTTCTATTTTTACTTTTAAAGTTTTCACTTTAAATTTGAAATTCATTCTCACGGTTTTTGTTCTCTTAATTTTTAACCCACTTATTATTACAATGTGATACTTAATGCAACACTCCATAATAACTTTTTACCTTCAAATTTTTTCAAACACATCCCTGTGTTTTCTATTGTTGTTGTTGCTTCTTTTGTTTGTTTGGATTTGGGTTTTTTCCTTCCTTCTTTCCTTTATTCTTTTTTCTTTTAAATATACATATAGTTATAAGCTTCAAGGTAATCCTTCATTCCTAATCAATACTACCCCTATATACAAACCAGCTTTTTTTTTTTTTTAAGATTTTATTTATTTATTTGACACAGAGAGAAATCACAAGTAGGAAGAGAGGCAGGCAGAGAGAGAGGAGGAAGCAGCATCCCCGCTGAGCAGAGAGCCCACTGTGGGCCTCGATCCCAGGACCCTGAGATCCTGACATGAGCTGAAGGCAGAGGCTTTAACCCACTAAGCCACTCAGGCGCCCATACAAACCAGTTTTAATCTCCCTATATCTTTAGAAAGTGGACTCCTTCTAACAACAACAAGACAAACCCAGGAGAATATGAAATACTTTCCTTGCCCACAAGGAGGGTTTGCACTCACCTTCCCGCCCTATTCAACCGTCGGTGTTTCTGTGTAATTGTTTTTGCCTTTGTAATATATAAATACTGGTCTTGGGGGTCATTCGGGTTGGGCATAGCTTTTTGATCTCTTCAACTTTCTTTTACTCTTGACGGTCTTGTTCTTTACTCTGTTGTAGTTTTGTACCATATAAATCCTACCATTGGGACTCATTCTGGCCAGGTTTTTCTCTTGCTTCTTTTCTCATCTTCTCTCTCTTTTTTCTTTCTTCTTCCTTTTCGGTGGTGACGTCTGATTTCTCTGAAACCTTCCAATGAGGAATTCACCTGGATAGTGGCTGATATATTCAGCTATACATCCCCTCAACCACCCCTCACCAAAATGACTCGGAGGAGGAACAACCAACAGAAGAAAAACCCAGAGACTGCAGTCCCTGTCACAGAATTACTGGAAATGAACATAAACAATATGGCAGAAATGGAATTCAGGGCAGCAATCGTCCAAGCAATGGCTAAGTTGGAAAAGAACATTAGTGACAAGATAGAAGCTCTAATGACAGAAGTGGAAGCTGAACGAGCAGAGGTTAGAAAGGCTATTAATGAGATGTAATCTAATTTAAATACGCTAACAGCTACAGTAGGTAAAGCTGAAGATCGTATTAGTGATTTAGAAGACAGATGGATTAAGAAGGAGGAGCAAGAGAACTCTTGGAACAAACAGCTAAAATCCCATGAAAATAGAATGAGGGAAATAAATAATGCCATGAAACGCTCCAATATCAGAATTATTGGAATCCGCGAAGGAGTAGAGAGAGAGAGAAGCCTAGAAGATATAGTTGAACAAATCATGGATGAAAATTTCCCTAATCTGGGTAATGAAACAAGTGTTCATGTCCCAGACACAGAGAGGGCACCCCCAAAATCAATAAGCCTGAAAAACCTCCAGGCACATAGTGAAATTCATGAATCACAAAATCAAAGAATATGTCTTAAGGGGAGCAAGGGGGAAGCGATTCCTTACGTATAGAGGGAGGACCATCAGAATAATGTGAGACCTATCCACAGAAACCTGGCAAGTCAGAAAGGGCTGGCAAGACATATTCAAGAAATCACATGAAAAAAAATATGCAACCAAGGATAATGTACCCAGCAAGGTTGACTTTCAAAATAGAAGGAGAAATAAAGAGCTTCCAGGACCACCAAGGTCTAAAAGATTATGAAACCACCAAGCCAGCACTACAAGAAATATTAAAAGGGGTTCTATAAAAGAGAAACAAACCCAAGAGTGATACAGAATACAAACTGACAGAGGTAATCTATAGAAACATGAACTTCATAGGCAACATGATGTCAATAAAACCGTATCTATCAATAATCACTCTCAATGTGAATGGCCTAAATGCTCCCATAAAAAGGCACAGGGTTGAAGACTGCATAAAATGACAAGACCCGTCCATATGCTGCTTACAAGAGACACATTTTGAATCTAAAGACACTTCCAGATTGAAAGTGAGGGGATGGAGGACCATCTTTCATACGAATGGACCTCAAAAGAAAGCCGGGGTAGCGATTCTCATATCAGGCAAATTAGGTTTTTATCTAAAGACTATAGTCAGAGGGGCGCCTGGGTGGCTCAGCTGGTTAAGCGACTGCCTTCGGCTCAGGTCATGATCCCGGAGACCCGGGATCGAATCCCACATCGGGCTGCCTGCTCGGCAGGAGGCCTGCTTCTCCCTCTCTCACTCCCCCTGCTTGTGTTCCCTCTCTGGCTGTGTTTCTCTCTGTCAAATAAATAAAATCTTAAAAAAAAAAAATTATTTAAAGACTATAGTCAGAGACAAAGAAGGACACTACATCATTCTCAAAGGGTCTAAACACCAAGAATATCTAACAATTGTAAATATTTATGCCCAAACATGGGAGCAGACAACTACATAAGTCAACTGTTAAGCAAAATAAAGAGTCATATTGATACAAATACATTAATTGTAGGAGATCCTAACACATCACTCTCAGCAATGGACAGATCATCTAAACAGAAAATCAACAAAGAAACAAGAGACTTGAATGACACATTGGACCAGATGGACTCATAGATATATTCAGAACATTCCACACTAAAAGAGCAGAATACTCATTCTTCTAGAGTGCACATAGAACTTTCTCCAGAATAGATCCCATAGTAGGTCACAAATCAGGGCTCTACCGATACCAGAAGACTGAGATTATTCCCTGCATATTCTCTGACCACAATGCCTTGAAACTGGACCTCAACCACAAGTTTGGAAGGAATTCAAACACTTGGAGGCTAAAAAAACTTATGGGATACGGCAAAGGCGGTCCTAAGGGGGAAATATACATAACCATCCAAACCTCACTCAAAAAAATTGAAAAATCCCGAATACACCAACTCTCCTTACACCTTAAAGAACTGGAAAATCAACAACAAATTAAACCAACCCCACAAACAAGATGGGAAATAAGATTAGAGCAGAGATCAATGAATTAGAAACTAGAGATACAGTAGAACACATCAACAAAATTAGAAGCTGCTTCTTTGAAAGAATTAATAAGATCGATAAGCCACTGGCCAAACTCATCCAAAAGGAGAGGGAGAAGACCCAAATTAATAAAAGTATGACTGAAAGGGGAGAGATCACGACTAACACCAAGGAAATAGAAACAATCATCAGAAATTACTATCAACAGTTATATACCAATAAGTTTAACAACCTAGAAGATATGGATGCATTCCTGGAAACCTATAAACTTCCAAGACTGAAATAGGAAGATATTGACAATCTGAAGAGACCTATATCTAGTAATGAGATTGAAGCAGTGATCAAAAGCCTCCCAAAAAAACAAGAGCCCAGGGTGGCTCAGTTGGTTGAGCGACTGCCTTCGGCTCGGGTCATGATCCTGGAGACCCAGGATCTAGTCCCACATCGGGCTCCCTGCTCGGCAGGAAGCCTGCTTCTCCCTCTCTCACTCCCCATGCTTGTGTTCCCCCTCTGGCTGTGTTTCTCTTTGTCAAATAAATAAAATCTTTAAAAAAAAACAAAACAAAACAAAAAAACAAGAGCCCAGGACCAGATGGATTCCCTGGGGAATTCTACCAAACATTCCAAGAAGAAAGAGCACCTATTCTCCTGAAGCTCTTTCAAAAAATAGAAACAGAAGGAAAACTTCCAGACTCTCTCTATGAAGCCAGCATTACTCTAATCCCCAAACCAGACAAAAACCCCATCAAAAAGAAGAACTTCAGACTGATATCTGATGAATATGGATGCCAAGGTTCTTAACAAGATCCTTGCTAACAGGATCCAACAATACATTGAAAACATTATCCACCATGACCAGGTGGGATTTATCCCAGGGATGCAAGGGTGGTTCAACACTCGCAAATCAATCAACGTGATAGAACAAATCAATAAGAGAAGAGAGAAGAACCACATGGTACTCTCAATTGATGCAGAAAAGGCATTTGACAAAACACAACATCCATTCCTGATTAAAACTCTTCAAAGTATAGGGAGAGAGGGAACATTCCTCAACCTCATAAAATCTATCTACGAAAAACCCACAATGAATATCATTCTCAACGGGGAAAAACTGACAGCCTTCCCTCTGAGATCAGGAACAAGACAAGGATACCCACTCTCACCACTATTGTGCAACATAGTATTAGAAGTCCCAGCAACAGCAATCAGACAACAGAAAGAAACAAAAGGTATTCAAACTGGCAAAGAAGTCAAACTCTCTCTCTTTGCAGATGACATGATACTCTATGTGGAAAACCCAAAAGACTCTACCCCCAAACAACTAGAACTCATATAACAATTCGGTAATGTGGCAGGATACAAAATCAACGCACAGAAATCAGTTGTGGACAATGAAAATATAGAAAGGGAGATCAGAGAATCCATTCCGTTTACTATAGCACCAAAAACCATAAGATACTTAGGAATAAACCTAACCAGAGAAGTTAAGGATCTGTACTTGAAGAACTACAGAACACTCATGAAGGAAACTGAAGAAGACACAAAAAGATGGAAGAGCATTCCAGGCTCATGGATCGGAAGAATAAATACTGTTAAGATGTCTATACTGCCCAGAGCAATCTATACTTTCGATGCCATTCCGATCAAAATTCCACCAACATTCTTCCAAGTGTTGGAACAAACAATCCTAAAATTTATATGGAACCAAAAAAGACCCCAAATCACTAAGGAATTGTTGAAGAAGAAAAACAAAGCTGGGGCATCACATTACCTGACTTCAGGCTTTATTACAAAGCTGTGATCACCAAGACAGCATGGTACTGGCACAAAAACAGAGAAATAGACCAATGGAACAGAGTCCAGATACGGACCCAGAAATCTATGGTCAAATCATCTTCGACAAAGCAGGAAAAAATATCCAGTGGAAAAAAGACAGTCCTTCAATAAATGGTGCTGGGGAAATTAGACAGATACATATAGAAGAATGAAACTAGACCATTCTCTTACACCACACACAAAGGCAAACTCGAAATGGATGAGAGACCTCAACGTGAGGCAGGAATCCATCAAAATCCTGGAAAAGAACATAGGCAGTAACCTCTTTGCCATCGGCCACAGCAACTTCTTTCAAGACACGTCTCCAAAGGCAAAGGAGACAAAAGCGAAAATGAACTTTTGGGGCTTCATCAAAATAAAAAGCTTCTGCACAGCAAAGGAAACAACCAACAAAACAAAGAGGCAACCCACAGAATGGGAGAGGATATTTGCAAATGACACTACAGACAAAGGGCTGATATCCAAGATCTATAAAGAACTACTCAAACTCAACATCCAAAGAAGATGAACACATCAAAAAATGGGCTAGCGACATGAAGAGGCACTTCTCCATAGAAGACATACAAATGGCTAACAGACACATGAAAAAATGTTCAGCGTCACTAGCTATCAGGGAAATTCAAATCAAAACCACACTGAGATACCACCTTACACAAGTCAGAATGGCCCAAATTAACAAGATAGGAAACAACAAGTGTTGGAGAGACTGCGGAGAAGGAGGAATCCTCTTACACTATTGGTGGGAATGCAAGTTGCTGCAGCCACTTTGGAAAACAGTGTAGAGATTCCTTAAAAATTTAAAAATAGGGCTGAGTAAAATAAGCCAAGTAGAGAAAGTCAAGTATCACATGGTTTCACTTACTTGTGGTGCATAAGGGGTAATACAGAGGACAGTAAAAGGAAAGGAAATGGGAAGTAGGGTAATTTGGGGAGGGAAACGAAACACGAGAGACTGGACTCAGAAACAAAGGGACGGTCTTGGAGGGGAGGGTTTAGGGGGATGGGAGAGCCTGGTGGTTGGTACTGAGGGCACGTATTGCATGGAGCCCTGGGTGTGGGGCATAAACAATGAATCTTGGAACACTGAAAAAAATTAAATTAATACACGAATAAATAAATAAATAAAATATGGAGTGAAAGGACATCCACCAAACTTTAAAAAAAAAAGGAAAAAGGAAAAAAAATAAAAAGGGGTGAACTCTGGAGGAAAGAAGGAATATGAGATTTCAAAGCACTGACAGAAAAACAAACTGATATTCAGCTTTAAAAAAGAAATTTCATAAATGACTGTAACTTTCAATATAAAAAAAATTACTATGCCCAGAAATTAATTTACCTCTTTTTTCACAAAACTGTTTTGTATACAGACAAAGGTAGTAAACCTGCAATTATAGTCCCAATTGTTCATCTTCCTAAAATGCCTTGTCTGTATCCTCCAGTTTCTATTAGATTAAAGCTAACAAAATTCAGTATATGAATACTAACCAGTTCAAAAGTAGGCATGGTATTCAATTTCTGTTTGGGAAGAAAACCAGCCTGTAAAAAATACAGATGCATAGCCTAGTCAAAAAATAAAATCATTAAAAGCTTCATCACAGAGGGATTTTCCCCAGTTGAATTAAATGATCATAACCAGTAATTACTACAAACTACATTAGATTGCATACAAAGGAAAACATTCATAATCCAAATACTAGTTTTTGAAAAGCTAAGGGTATCTCTCCTATTTGTAAACCATATATTCAAAGGAAAGGTGGAAAATAGAGCCTCAAGAGCTGAGGTTCTGAAATTTCCAAGTTTCAGTTAGACGTGTTTTAGTCTCCTTATCTAATAAGGAGAGAGAGGTATATAGTCACCATTCAATATATCCTATAACAACTATTTCTTTTACAGTCGACTTTGGCAAATAAAATTTCTTAACAACTTTCCCAATGATATCTCATTGCCTCTTTCCGCAAGTTACTATATAAAGAGATGATATAAACATAGAAATCAGTTCAAGTCAATCTTGAGGAAAAAAGCAGCAACAATAATTGCAATCACCACACAACTAAAACCCTAGACTGTACGTTTCAGAAGAGCAAGGGCTGCACCCCTTTTGTTCCTCCCAGTCACCTGATTGCCTTGCACTCCACTGACATTCACGTCAGTATTTGATAGAATGGGGGAGAGAATGATCATTCACCTAAGGGGTACGGTAATCACCAAGGGTGCTTTCTGTCACTCCAACTCTGAACTTAGTATACTGTAGGGCACACTAAAATAACTCGGCCAAAGCTGGATCATCTCGTCTATCTACCGCACACCAGAAGTACAGGGAAAGTATGTTTTCTGTTAGGCAGTCTTCTCAGACTGCTCTAGAAGACAAACACAAGAATCTGACATGCAGACATAGCACAGCTTTTCAGAAGCAACAGAGCCAATATAACTTAAATTGGTAATTTGACTTCCAGTAGCACCTACCAATGGAAATCCATTCATAAAATCAGACCTATACAACATAAGAGAATTTGTTAAAATTAGCCATCTCTCGAATGAATACATAAATACATAAAATTACCCACTGCTCTAATCTACTAGTAGAACTGGTAATACACTAGTAATTGAGACTTTGAGTAACCAGTTTAGAACCAGTCTTGGAGATTATGTTTTTTTTTTTTAATTGAGGTGGATAATTAATATGAACAAATGTGTTCACTAAACCTTTTCATTTCAAAATTATCATTACCATGGAAATAATAAATGATGCAAATGGATTTACTTAGTGTTTGCTGAATGCCTGAAGAATTTATTTATACTTTGTATATCCTGTGCATATTTTTAATTGCAGCATTTCAGAACAATATAAATTGTCTTATTCATTATAGCAAACTGATTTTCAGAGAGACTAAGTAACTTCCCAAGTGTTAGCACAAAAAGATTATAATGAATAATTTTTTATTTAACTGCAAAGAAACCCAATAAATTATATATTTGAAATTTTAAAGAAAAATGTAATTCCATATCCCACAATCTCAAACTACCTCCTTTCTCAATTTATAAAAATAGATTTAATGCTCAAATGACCACTGTAGATTTTTAAAATACATCCTTTTCAAAGTAAATATATCAATATTCACACTTCTTTTTGCAGAAAGGTATTAACAGGCAGGTATGCAAAATTTATATATACAACTAACTGAACATATTTAAAGGATGCCTAAAGTAGCCCAACTCAAAAAACTCCTAATTTGCAACAATACAACAAACCAGAGTAGCAACAAAAATTCTCCTTTTTAAGGTTTTTAAAGGCTGTTAAATGTGAAAATGTTGATGAAAAATGATCTGTTTACTACCTCAAGTAGTACTTTATACAATGACCAACAAGTATGCTGTATTTCTTCCCAGGGCTGACAAACTGAGAGATCAAATTAGCTTAACTTTTCAGGCACAAACATTCTTTAGAAGTTCAGGCAAATGTTATCTAGCTGGGAGAAAAAACAGCACACTATTACAGTATAAGTATATTAAATTAATTCTTCATTCATTCATTAGACTTTTGCTGTGGACATACTAAGGTGTTAAGCATGGTGCTAAGAACAAAAACTGATTAATACTCAGTGTATTAATCATGCCTCCTTATTTTTTCTGTATGCTGATGGTTTGACAGATGGGGCCTTAATGACCCTGGAAAGACTGCCTCTCCCAGGGCTACCCAATTCAGAGAGACAGTACATGACTGCCTTCCTGCATAAATTACACAGGCAAACCACTGATCCAGAACCCATACACCCAACCACCTCTTTCATGAGGCTCTAAAACTTAGGTCTACTATCCCCCTGCCCTAATCACCATAGGGCCAAGTAACAGACAACTCACAACAGTGCCTACACCCTACAGCCTATCAAAATTATTTAAACTAGCTAATCCTACACCTCCTTACCCTTGCTTTCTTATTTCTTTCCATGGAAACCATAATAAAGGTTCTTGCCCACATTGTCCCCTCACTCCCTCTGTCTCCAGACCAACTCTGGTATTTCTTTGTGGTTCTTTGTGTGATGTGGCATATATCCTTCTCTTGGGAACTGTGAATAACAAAGTATCTTTCAATGGCAATCGTCCCTTGATCTGATGACCTCACCGTATCAGAATAATAATCAACTTGCATTTTAAAACACTCAGGACCAGGGCGCCTGGGTGGCTCAGTTGGTTAAGCAACTGCCTTCGGCTCAGGTCATGATCCCGGAAACCCAGGATCGAGCCCCACATCAGGCTCCCTGCTCAGCAAGAAGCCTGCTTCCCCTCTCTCACATCCGCTGCTTGTGTTCCCTCTCTTGCTGTGTTTCTCTCTGTCAAATAAATAAAATCTTTAAATAAATAAATAAGTAAATAAATAAATAAATAACACTCAGGACCTACTAATGGTGTGTTCATATTTAGTAATGTCTACTGAATAAATAAATGAATGAATGAGCAAAGACTGAATGCTGGCATCAAGGAGGAAAGCAAACACTAGATGAAAATTTAAAGACCTGAATTCTAGCATTTCCAATATGTGACAAGTTGGGCAGCAGCAAAACGGATTAAAATAACTTCCCCACAAGACAATGAGATTATCTTTAACAGTATTGTTAGATGGAAACTAACCATTGCACAATTCATCACAGAGAATAAAACTGATTCTACCTTGAAGGCCCTGTCTTTCTAGGATGCATTTTCTACTCTCTACCCTTACTACTCTTAAGCCCTTCCTCTAATGCCTTGAGCTGGGGGCAAGGGTGTGGTGAGAAAATGAAGACTACGAAAGAGCACATGCTTCCTTCTGGAAGTGATGAAAATGTTCTGAAATCAACTGTGGTGATGGCTGCTGCCAGTAGTATTCTAAATACTACTGAACTGTACACCTTACGTGGGTGAAACATATGATCTATGAATGATATCTCAATAAAGCTATTACCACACATGATGTTTCTAAGGCATTTTTTTTGTGAAAGACTAAAAAAATTGAGAACCAATTTTTATTATGGGAAAGCTACTAAAATATGTGGTCAAAGATTTATAGATAAAAGAAAATACTATACTAAAGAATATATGACCTAGAAGTAAAAAATGCTTCCTGTTTTAATGGATGAAAGGAGAGGCTATCATGTTTTGTTTTGTTTTTAATCTTTTTAAGTAATCTCTACACCCAATTCAAACTCATAACCCTGAGAGCAATAGTCACATGCTCTTCTCTTCTGAGTAAGCCAGCCAGGTGCCCCAAAAGTCTATCACGTTAGATACTCATTTAAAAATGGTCAGCTTAAACCATGTATAACTCCGGTAAAACAACATGTCTACATTTTAAAAAGTATAAACTGCCTTTTATTTAACCATGTTTAAACTATACCAAAATACTACTCTTTGGATCCTGTTATCTTGATTCGACTTGTTTAACATTTTAAAAGTTGTAAAATGAGTTCTTTTAGAAAGTATCTTAGAATTTTCTTAAATAAAAATAAATTTCCAAATGTAGGTATTACATATACTAATTTTGAGATAAACGAGAAGTATGGAGAGGTACCAAGTGTCTAATCCAAGCAGGTTTAGTAAATCTAATACTCTAGGAGTTTATTTTATTGTAAAGGCAATTTCTTTTTTTTTTTTTTTTAAAGATTTTATTTATTTGACAGAGAGAAACACAGCCAGAGAGGGAACACAAGCAGGGGGAGTGAGAGAGGGAGAAGCAGGCTCCCCACCAAGCAGGGAGCCCGATGCGGGACTCGATCCCAGGTCCGGGATCATGACCTGAGCGGAAGGCAGTCGCTTAACCAACTGAGCCACCCAGGCGCCCCATAAAGGCAATTTCTCCTAGAAGGCAAACTGTCATACCTAAAACCCAAGCTGCTTTGCCAATCTCAAAAGTTCTTAATCATTCAACTAGTTTATGTTAAATATCCCCCATTAGTGATATCCTTAAATTTAAAAATAAAAATCAAAGTCAAAATTCTCACAACACTTGCCCCCAGAGAATACTTATTCATATCTGAAATTCTTAGAAGTACATTATAAAACTGTGTCTTTGAAGCGGGGAGAATAAACTGGTATTTTAGAGAACAGAGTCAGAGTAAAGTTTGATTATTCTCTCTCTCCTCTCCAAATCGTAATTTTGTTTAATCTATGCCTTTGGAAGAAAACACGAAAAGATGTAAATGTAAATAATGTTATAGTCATATAAAAATCAGCTCAAGAAAATTATTACCTCTATGTTTAAATATAAATTCTAAGAAAGAGAGAATATTCAAACCTGGAACTATTCCAGCTAAACAAAAAGGACAAAAGGCAGTTGCACTTAACAAGTTAGGGGAAAAAAAAGATAGAAAAAAAAAAAAAAAGACTGTGCTACATTAAGAAGGTGAGCAAGACACAACAAGGATGTGCACAGCAGAGAGCAACAAAATCATGAACATCATCAAGCACAAAGTGACATTCCTTAGAACATGTGTGGTTAACACACAATTTTAAAATAAATAATAAACCTGAAAATGTACTGAATTAAAAATGAGGGCATGACCCTTAAATAGCAGGGCCCCCTTGAAGCAGCCCTCTCTGAAAGCAGGAGAAAACATTTCTGAAGGCAGAGTCTGAGGCCGATCTCATCACCGTACTATTTCAGACCTTAAACACCAAGACATATGGAGGGTGAAGGAGATAAAAGAGAACAGGCTGTAAGTTTGAAGGAAATGTGCCAAACTGTGAAACCAAATAAGCCAGGTCATCACTGCCCACTTACACTCCAGATTTTCAGTTTTCCTGGTTCTTCTAGAAATGCAGGTCAGGTTGATTTGGTCATCCTTTTAATCAGCATGTGTTGAGCCCCTGGAAGGGAGTAGGTACTGCCTGAGCAGAGCAAGAGTCTCCACCATGGAGGAGGAGAAAAACAGAATCAAGACTGGCAGTTACTGCCAAGTGATGAAAGAGTTAAGGTCACTTAGTGGCACTCTGTTGTGAAACATTATGTGTAATCTTCTTCTTTGTTACAACCCTTCCAGGTTTTAAAATTATCTCATGCAATGGAATATATATAAACATATACACACACACACACACACACACACACACACACACACACACACACACACACTAAAATATAAAGAGAAATAAACCCCTGTGTAACTGCCACCAGCTCAGTGCCTTTCCTTTGAGGCGCTGTGTGCTCTTCTGGGATCCTAGCCCATCCCTGTTTGAGAGTAGGAGCCTGCTCCTGAACTCCAGATCATAGCCTTTCTCTCCTTTATCGTCTTACCTCCTTTATCATCTGTACATTTAAATAATAATAAATGGCATTAAACTGTATTCTCCTGTCACTTTATGTTCATTGCAGTTGGGCACTATCATTTTGAAACAAATATCCTGGTTCATTTTCACTGCGAAGTACTACTTCACTGTATGACCGTATCACAGTTTTTCCCTTCTCCTGTGGCTGGATACTGAACTGCATCTTTGAAACAGAAAAGGGCAGTGCTGCTGTGAACATTCTTTATATGATTTCTGGTGCACATAACCAACACTGGAAGTATACCTTGAATAGAATTGCGGTGTCATACAATAAAGTACATTATCAGTGCTAATAGATAAGACCAAATTGTTTTCCAAAGTCATGATACCAGCTTACACTTCAACTGGTATCCTAGAATTTTCAGTACTCTAGGTCCTGCCCACATTTGGGATCCTCAGAATCAAATTTTTGCCAAACCGAAAAATGTGACATGGTATCTCACTATGGTTTCATTTTTGCACATACTTGATTACTGATAGGTTGAATGTGTTTTATTATGGTAATTCCTAAGTAGGAATTTGGAAATTCTTCACGTCTCTTACCTTTTTTCCTATTGGGTTTTGTTTTTTAATTAGTAATTTTTAAAAGTTCTTTATACTTACATCAGTTAACACTTATTTAACTATTAAAGAGAAATTATATTTAGAGTAGAACAATCTTCTGAAGCAATTACCAGAAGTATGAAAAGCATGTGAAACTTTCTTCTATTTGGAGAAAATAAAGTTAAATGCATATGTCGAAAAAAAAAATGAGGGCATGTACACACAGTGACTTATGCTTCCAGAACTCCGTACTGCAGTAAATGGATTAATAGGTGAGAAAGAAAGAAAGGGATGAAATCAAAACAGCTAACCCCGTCTATCCAGGCGGTCTGACCTTATGTATGCAATCTTTACAATGGTCTCATTGGGAAGATACATACATTTTTAAAAACAGGAAACTTAGGCACAGGTAATACAAGTAACATGATCATCACCATCAGCAAGTCACCAGTGGCTCTGAAGTCTAGAGTTCTGTGGTTTTTTAAAGATTTTATTTATTTGACAGAGAGAACACAGCCAGAGAGGGAACACAAGCAGGGGGAGTGAGAGAGGGAGAAGCAGGCTTCCTGCTGAGCAGGGAGCCTGATGTGGGACTCGATCCTGGGTCTCCGGGATCATGACCTGAGCCGAAGGCAGTCGCTTAACCAACTGAGTCACCCGGGTGCCCTGAAGTCTAGAGTTTTTACCAAATTTCTGAACAGAACTAGTGGATTAGGGTAAAGGAGAGTTTAATAGTTTCTCAAGTGGTGATTTCTTACAGCAGTGATTCTAAACTGGAGGTCAGAAGTTCTACTGGCATCTACAGAGCAGAGGACAGAGGTGCTGCCAGGTATCCTACAAGGCCAAGATAGCTCCCCAGAACAAATAATCATCTGGGGCCACGGGGGAGGCTCAGTCAGGTCATGATCTCAGGGTCCTGACATCGAGCCCCTTGTCAGAATCTACACTAGGCATGGAGTCTGCTTAAGATTCTCTCTCCCTCCTGGACTGGAAGAGATTATGCTGAGTGAAATAAGCCAAGAAGAGAAAGTCAAGTATCGCATGGTCTCACTTACTTGCGGTGCATGAGGGGCAAACTGGAGGACAGTGGCAGAAGGAAAGCAAATGGGAACTAGGGTAATCTAGGGAGGGAAACAAAACAACAGAGATTTTGAACACAGAAACAAACTGAGGGACTT
>PITA01014463.1:34920-53591 GCA_004023965.1 Spilogale gracilis | reverse complement strand
CCCCAGGGTCAAACCCTGCTAAGCTGGTGCCCTAGTTTCTTGACCTAGAAATTCCTGTTCTGGAACTTTGGGACCGTTTTCTGATGAGGGTGAGGAGGTGCCGGGGAGGCAGAGTCCTTTGGTATACTCCCCTCCCTGCCCCCAGATCTGTGCCTGGGCTCTGTTGTCCTCAGGCCAAGCAGTTCCCAGAAACAACACCTGGCCTGTAGTTCATGTTTTACGAACAGTGGCTTCGGAAAGCCTTCAGGAGTTAGTCAGCCCTGTGCTAGGATATTGAAGGTCCGGGCCTTGGGGACACTGTCAACAACAAAATCAGTATCAAGGCCCAAGTGACTGGAGTCCAACTGGTCCAACGCCCCCCAGCCAAGGGTCGGGGTTCCTTTTGGGGGATGAGGGTAGGACAACAGGCAACTCTGCCCACACTTGGGCTGTAGGCGTCTCAGCTGTCATGCTGCTTCCCAGATCAGGTGCACTTGGGCCAGAAAGCCTTGGTAGCCCGCAGTGCAAGAGGCGTCGTGGGCCCTGGCAGCAGCTCCTTCCAGGTGAGACCCAGCCACTAGGATTCTAGGATTCATATGCCTGGCCCTGGCCCTAGGACCGGCTCAGCCCCTCCTGCATTGCCTGGCCTGTGCGAGCACTCAAGCTCATTTCACCTGCTTGCACTGAGGGAGAGGGCTTCTCTGGTCACATGAAGCCCATTCCTGGGAGCTCGGGAGAGGTGGGGGCCTCCCTTCTGGACTCCTGCTGGCCCTGTGCCTTTGGGACCCCTTGCTCTTTCTTGCTCAGCCTCTGTGTAGGCTAGCTGATCTTGAATGGAAGAGATGGGTTTTTGTTTTTGTTTTTTCTTTTTAAAGATTTTATTTATTTGACAGAGAGGGAACACAAGCAGGGGGAGTGAGAGAGAAGCAGCCTTCCCTTGGAGCAGGGAGCCCGATGTGGGACTAGATCCCGGGTCTCTGGGATCATGACCTGAGCTGAAGGCAGTCGCTCAACCAGCTGAGCCACCCAGGCGCCCCTAGATTTGCTTTTGAAAGCTGAGGGGCTCTGGGGGAAAGAGCTGCTGCCAGGCCACACCTCTGGAGGCTGTTACTGCCCTTCTGACACTGACAGAAACAGTCCTGCTTTTGAGCCCTAGGCAGGGACAAGGGCTGCCTTGTGTGTGTGTACAGGGGCCTGGGGCCTGCGGTGGCCACGGGCTCCTTCCTTGAGTTGGCTCCCAGTGGTCTAGCCCCGCAGCACCTACTATCCCTGCATGAGTCATCTCTGGCGTCACCGTGAATGTCACCGTGCCCATCTCAGGCTGAAAGCAGGGGACGAGTCACCCTTGTCTTCTGATAGGGCAACCTCAGAACAACCCCGGCCCCAGGGCTCTGGAGCCCGGTCAGCCCGCGCCTTGCACGTGGACCCACGCCCTCCCTGTTAATTTCCCATCAGGGACTTTTGGGCAGTCTGTCCTCTGAGCCAGCCCATCCTCACTTTTCCAGCTTGCCCGTCGAGATGCCTGAGGACAGCGCTGCTTCTCAGTCTGGGTCTCGCAGCCCCGAGTCCACTCAGGCCTAGGCAGCGAGGACTTACCTCCAGAAGAACAGTAGTAGTGATGGTTGGGGTCATGTTTCAGAGGAGGAGGGGAATCTGGAAAGGTGTTTGCCTATCTTTGTGGGAAGGAGGGGGTGTCGCTCTTCCCCAAAGATCTCTGAGGGTTTCGCTCCAGCTCCCTCAAAGCGGAAGGGCTGGCGAGCCCCACGTCTGTGTGCATGCGAGGTTTGGGGGGGAGGCGCGGCGGGGCGGGGAATGGCAGGCTGGCTCCAGCTAAAGGCAGAGGTCTACCTGGCTTGTGACCTGGGGCCTCCACAGATCTGAGCACCTGCTGTTCCCATGT
Organism: Spilogale gracilis; assembly: GCA_004023965.1. Taxonomy (NCBI): domain Eukaryota; kingdom Metazoa; phylum Chordata; class Mammalia; order Carnivora; family Mephitidae; genus Spilogale; species Spilogale gracilis. Next base: position 51,712 of record PITA01014463.1, on the reverse strand, counting down.
AACCCCCGCTCCCAACACAGCACCTCTCTGTTTCTGGCCCTGCGCCGACCAGCCATTTGCAGCTCCCTCTCAGATCTTGCACCATACCTGGTCAGGAGAGCACGGGGGCACCGGTCTTCACGAGTATCCGGCCCAGCTCCCTCGTTTCACAGGTGAGGACAGTGACCCCAGTGCTGGCCTGGCCACCCCCCGGGACTCACCCACACATTATCCCCTAGTACCCCCAGTTGGAGTTCACCTTGTCTCCTGAGCAGTGGGGTTCTCCCCAGGCCGAAGGGCAGACAAGACAGTCGGGGCTCCCGCTGAGGTTGGGAAGACCGAAGCCAACAGCCGGGAGAGCCTAGCGCAGCCTGCTAGCCTCCCCTCCCCCCAAGAAACGGGAGCCCCGGGAGCCCCGGGGCTCCGAAGCCAGCTGGGGTGTGGAGGCAGTGGCTCCTTGGAATCCATGCAAAAAGCAGGGTATCTGTGAGTCGGGAATCCCCTCGTGGGCCCTGCCCGCCGTGCTCCCAAGTCCCTGGGAACCAGTAATGCCCTTTATGCCAAGGAAGGCTACTGCTGCACCGCATCCAAGCCACATCCCATCCCTTCTTTAAACCCCAGTGGCTGCCCCAGGGGATCCTTGAAAAACGCCTGGGGTGGGGGGGGCACAGACTCCTTCCTGCTCCTTAATTCATCACTCCAGTGGTATCATGTTATCTGCCAGTAAAAACACTGTCCTCACAGCCACTGTTTTCGAGAGAAGGCCGGCCCGATGGCCTCCTACCTCCTACCTCGCCTGGCCGGTGCTATTCCTTCTGCATGGAATGCCTGTCTCCCGCCCGCCCACCTTGAGCCCCACGCCATGCCTTTCGGGAAGGAAGCCCTCCTGGAGGCCAGCCAGTGCAGGATGACACCGAGGCCCCTCTGCTTGGGCCTAGGCCTTGTGGTTTCTCTTCCCGTCCCCCCAGCAGCCTGTGTGCATTGAGAGGCGCGCACACCCAGCTCGGACTTCGGGCCCATGCCGCAGGAGCCCCTCAGAGCTGGTCTGTTCTGGAGCGCTGGGGAGAAAGCCTGTGTTGCCCAGCCTCCCACCCTGTCACCCCCACCCCACCCCCAACGTGCCTTCATTGCAGAGACTCCACTGCTCCTTCCCCCTGCCCCAGGGCGCACCTTCCCTCCACCCTCCACCACTCTGGGAGCCTGATCCCAGGGAGGTTGTTAAAGTTGAGGGCCTGACCCACGTGACTGCCCTGCTCTCCCTTTCCCTCTCTGTGAAATGAAGGGATTCACCAGATGTCCTTCTACATATTCCCTCAACCTTGGAGCAGGACCAGAGCAGCTCGCAGCCCATGGCCTTGGACATGATTAATGCGATTGCCGAGGGAGGGGGAAGGAGCAAGCAGGTGGCCCATGGCGGTACTGGAGTCTCCATCAATTGTGAGAAGCCCCTTCCGTGGGTGGGCGGAGAAAAGACCAGGGGGTGTGGGCAGGTATCTTGGAGGTAGACCCCATCCAGAGCCTGGAGGCACTCACGGGGAAGGAGGGGGGCCATGGGGGCACATGACCTCCGCAGGAATGCCGCTGAACCGTTCACTGTGGACCCCTGGCCCACACTGAGAGACCCACGAACCACAGGAGCTGGTGGGTCAGACCGCGGGGTGACCCCATTGCCTCTAAAGCAGTAGATAGAAATAGTGCCATCTTGGGGGGAGATCAGGTGATTCCCCCACCCCCAGAGATTAGGAGGTTTCCAAAGTTTCTGGGCTACTATCTTTCTTGACTTCTTGCCCCCACTGGGCAACTGTCCCCAAACTGTTTCTGTAAAGCTTTCTCTTGTTGGCCCAGCGCCCTCCCAGCCAAGCAGTTTCCACATCAGGTCCCAACCCTGCAGGGCCCCCCGTGAGAATTCTAGAGCTAGGGTGAAGGGGGAGGGGAGGAGTACGGCACAATGCAGACCCACCAGCCCTTTGCCCGGGTTTCCCTTGTTAAGTGAGCCCATCTCTTTTCTGTGTTTGAAGCGCACATAAAAGACCAAAAGTTGTGAGTTTTCAGAGATTGGCTCTGTCCCCTCACTCCTGGAACCTCGGTCTCCATCTCGGAACAGTGGGGTCTGGCCTCGGTATTCCCACAGGTCCAGCACCCAAGACATCCAGACAGGGCTTCCAATCTAGAAGCTGCAAGTGAGAAGTCCCAGCCCCCTCGTCCCCTGTGATTGCGTCCCGCCCCCTCACTGACCCAGTGTATCATTCTCATTTTAATCAGTGATATCTTTTTTTTAAAGATCTTATTTATTTATTTGACTAGATATTATCAGCCTAGTCTTGGGATTTGGGTCATTCCTCAGTTCTCCCTGCTCCCCGATTATCAAACTATTTGCCCCGGTTTCTTTCAAGACCGTCATGTAAACTTGTTTTCACATTGACGTTTTTGCTTCTGGAATTTCCCCTGAGTCAGGTCTGAGGGATGTCTTCATTTATTTCTTAATCTTTTTTTTTTTTTTAAGTAGGCTCCGTGCCCCAGGTGAGGCTTGAACTTACCACCCTGGGATTGAGAGTCACGTGCTCTACCGATTTAGCCGGCCAGGTACCCCTGATCATTTTGATTATAGACACCACCCACCTGTCTGTCCCCTCACCATCTGCTGAATTATCCAATTTACTCCACTGATGAAATGCTACTTCTGTTCCAAATGAAATCCGCTTTGGACTTGGCTACAAAAGCTCTTGATTTTGTTTCCCTGATGGGTCCACTGGATTTCATTTGTAACAGATGGAGGTTGTTTGCAGACTCCCCGTCACCTGGGGGTCGCCTGCGAAGAAAGGGAGCCTTGTCTTGATCCTCCCTGGGCCTTCCGTCCTCCAACTCCTCTGTGGTGTCCTCAGTTGCCCCCACAGCCTGCCTTCCCACCTGCCAGGGGGCCACCTTTCTGGTCTTGCCGTCCGGAGCGACTTCGCCCATTATGTGCATTACACACCGTGCAGGAGCACAAGGACCTCAGATGTCCAGGGGATCACGTGGACAAGGTGTTCTCACAACACAGGGACGCGGTCAGCAATAAACAGAAAAGCTGCAACAAATTCCACAGTTTCCAACCTGGCTTATGAATGAGGAACTCTGGCTGCTGAGGGATCCCTCCTCCCTGAACTCCAGCCATGGAGGCAACGTCCATCAACAATGGTCATTTTAACTGTTATTTTAACATGTGCTCCCCAAACATGGTATGAATTTCAAGGTGTCCTGGGCCTTCTCGAAGATAGGGAAAAAAGCAATGTGACGTCAGGACCTCTATGCAGAAGCCAATAGGGTGGAACTCTGTCAGAACCTTCCAGTTTTTCTCCAGGACAACAGTTGATTTCAGGTAATGCGTGTTCTCTTTTGCTCTCTGATAACCCAGAGGATAATATTCTTGGTTTATAAAATAAGGCCATTTCCATCTTCTTCAGAGAGAAGTGAAAAGACCCTTTGGATTGAATTCCTTTTGACTCTCTCTCTCTCTCTCTCTCTCTCTCTCTCTCTCTCTCTCTCTCTCTCTCTCTTTTTAAATTCTGGTGAATATCCAGACTTCAACACTCATATCGGGTCTGGAGAGAAGGGGAGCCAGGAGCCAGAGCCCCTTTGTGGGAGCGCAGAGCTTTGGAGAAGAATGTGATAGAATCCACCCGCCACAAGGTGGGGCTGATGAGGCTCAGGTGACATTGGATCTCGGAGTCCTTAGGAGGAAGCGGGGAGATCAGAGGTGGAAGCACCTTCCCAACCTCAACCCTCTCCATTCAGATTGTGACTTAAAACCCGCAGCCCTCTCGAACCCACGCAGACCAGGCCATAATGCTTGCTGACAAGAGCTGAGTGGCTCTGAGCCTTAGAAGCCCGCCCATTCACGGGGCTCCTCCTCTAAGAGCCAACTATGAATGAGAGTTGCGTACTAAGAGAGGTTCTGGAAAGGAGCCGTTTCCAGGAATAAATCCGTCAGGGATGGGGTGATTCCTTAGTGAGTTGCCACCAGTCAAAACAGAAGACAGCTACGAGGCAGAGAAAAGCGTTTTTACAGTCCCTGCTGCCATTTCAAAGTGTAGAGAAGGATCAGCTGGGTGTTGACTGAGGGGGGTGAATGGACTAAAAAAAAAGAACAAAAGCCAGGGCACCTGGTGGCTCAGTTGATGAAACAACTGCCTTAAGGCTCCGGCCATGATCCTGGTCCTGGGATCGAGGCCCACATCGGGCTCCCTGCTCGGTGTGGTGTGCTCCTCTCTCTCTGACCTTTCTTTCTCTCTTTCCTTCTCTCACTCTTTTTCAAATAAATAAAATCTTAAAAAAATGAAAAAAGCCAGAGGAGGACACGAAGGGTGTGAATTATCCAAGGTTTAACACCTGAGCCCTGGGAGTCAGTGTAATGATGTATTTACCAGATACGCAAGAGAAAGAGTATTTAGAACACATGCGTTGAGTATTGATACAGAAACGGACATTTTTCAGAATAAGATACGACTTTACAGATACCCTATACAATAGGGCTTCGTACAAAGAAGAGAGGGTGCGTTGGGGGTGGGGTAAAGGAAACGCGCGAGAAGTTAGCGAATAAGCTGCCCTGTACCTAGGAATGACAGAGTCTAGAAAACACACACTTGGGGGAGGGGGTTGTCATTTCGTGTAACGATGGGACTTCTCCCCTGTCTTGTTTATGACTCCAACAGTCCCACTAGAAATTCCCACATTTCACTGGGATTCGAGAGCCCAGTTCTACCATTTACACAGCAATCCAAAGGACCCAAAGGATCCAAAACATTTTCTTGAAGAGGACAAGGAGGACCTGCTTTCCCCATGACAAGGTTTGTTACCAAGTTCCATAGTCAAGGCAAAGTGAGGTCAGCGTAGGGGGCGGACAAAAACAGACCAACAGAAAGAAGAGACACCCCAGAAGCAGAGCTCGCCACACCTGCAGACTTGATACAGGACGGAGGACACACCCACGCCCACGGGAAGGGAAGCAGTGTTCGGTGACAGGTGCTGGGCAGCTGACCGCCCGACCGCAGAAAGATCAAACTGGGTTCCTGGTTCACCTCCACACACAAATCAGGTCCCCATGAAATAAAAGCTATAAAGAATAGATCACAATGACCTTTAAAAGTCATGTAGGAGAACTTCATCTTACTGATTCCTTAAAGGAGCTACACGAAGCACACGTGACTAAGGAAAAGATGGAGACATTGGACCTCATATTAGTAAAACACCACAAGGGACGCTGGGGGGGGGGGGGCTGAGTTGTTTAAGTGTCTGCCTTTGGCTTAGGTCATGACCCTGGAGTCCCAGGATTGAGTCCCACATCGGGCTCCCTGCTTGGTGGGGGACCTCTGACCTCTCTGCTCTCATGCTCTCTCCCTCTCATTCTTTCTCTCAAATAAACTAAGACAAAAAATCTTTAGAGTAAAACACCACGAACAGAAGGAACACCACACCAGCGTTTGCAACTCAAGTGGTCGACAAAGGCTGATACCCAGAACGTGTTTTTTAAAAACTCCTACAATAGAAACCAACAGACAACCCAGTAAAGAATTAGCAAAGAACTTCAGCAGTCCCTTCACAAAGCAGAGTATCCAAATGGAAAAGGTGCTCGACTTCAGTAGAAGACAGGGAGGTGTGATGAAGGCCACCACAAGATACCACTAACCAGCCACCAAGTTGGCTGTAATTAACACGCCCACAGTCCCACCGCTAGGTACATATACCCTAAAGAAACTCACATCTGGGGGCACCTGGGTGGCTCAGTGGGTTAAGCCTTTGCCTTCGGCTCAGGTCATGATCTCAGGGTCCTGGGATTGAACCCCACATCAGGCTCTCTGCTTAGCAGGGAGCCTGCTTCCCCCTCTCTCTGCCTACCTGTGATCTCTCTGTGTCAAATAAATAAATAAAATCTTAAAAAAAAAAAAGAACTCATATCTGGACACAAGATGTCCACCAAGAATAGAATGGATAAATAAGTTGTGGCATATTTCTGTGCTGGGATACTATGTAGCAGCGAAACGAATAAGCTATGGCTACACATAGGCCCATGGATGAATCTCACAAGCATGGGATGTTGAACGAAAGATGCAAGAAAGATACAGGTAATACGAGCTCATTTATTTAAATTGCAAAAATAGGGAATGTCGAACTTTGTGGTTCAGAGCTCTGTGTTTCGCTGGTGCAGCTATGATGGTGGTCAGGAGACCACTCCCCTCACGATCGGGACAGTGGTGTCCCCGGGAGGAGGGAGGGCAGAGATTGGCGCTGGCACCCAGAGGTGTTTTTTTCCCTTGCTGTTCACAAGTGTCTACGTTACATTTGTTAAACTGTTATGCATTTTTCTGTGTGCATGTTGTACTTAGATCATTACGGGCACACAGAGAACAGAGGGAAGACCACAGTCAGCGTTCCGTATAGAGGGGATGCCCAACAGCCGTATCCCTCCGAGACCCTGTCTCTACTGCAGGCCATGCCAAGGGCTGCCCCCCACCTTCGCTGCCTTCTCCCCGGCCACCCCCAGCCTCCCTGAGCTTCCTGCTGCTGGGCTTCCTGCTAGGGCTTGGGGCGGGGGGCTCTTCCCCCTCATCTCCTCATGTTTCCCTGGGAGATTTTTCCATCCTTGGAGATGGAAACCCTCTAGGACCCCCTCTGCAGCTCTGAACTGCCTGGCTTGGCCCTCGTGGGGCCCTTGGGCACACGCCATGACCCCCACGGCCGCGGAGAGGCCCCGAGGTGGGACTTGGAAGAAGGCCCCCCTTCAAACCCAATCTTGGGCACTGGCTTTGAGCCTTGAGGCTCTGCAGGTGCCCGGTGTGTTCACGGGGGTTCCCTGCGGGCCGCACTGACTCCTGGCCCTGGTTGTTCCCCACAGTGCTCTGGCACTGAAAGTGGTCAAGGGGTTGGCGTCTAATTCCTGGTGAGAGGCTCTCTCAGCAGGCAGCCGAGAGCAGTGCTTTGGGGACAGTCACAGGCTCAGAGCTGGGCTCTTTCACTAGCAAGGACTCCGCAAGCCTCGGCCGCTGGGGTCTGGTGAGCAGAGGCAGGCCTTGGGGGCTGGGGGTGGGTGCGGAGTGGTCTCGGGTCCACCATGTGCAGCCGCAGAGTGGACCTCGGTGGGAATCTTGGGGTGGGATGTCGGTGGGCCCAACGAGTTACTGCCAGCACAGGCAGGGGGCTGTGGAGGGTCCCTCCTGCACCCTCCAAGTACCTCTGAGGCTCTGGAGGGTTAGTCCCCTGGGAGACTGAAGGCCCGGATGCACCCACAGGAGGGTGATGGTTTGTTCATGGACGGATGCATTCAAAGGCATTGCGGCCCTTCAGAGGTAGAAGGCCAGCTCAGTGAAATCACTGCACACCCCAGAGCTAGCAAGGCTGTGCAAAACCTTGTACTGGGAGCTGTCGGTCCCAGGGACTCGGGGGTCTTCTCAGAAGATCCAGAAGGAACTGGAATGGTTTGAAAACACGCCACAGTCTTACTCTCACAACAGGAGCCAGGAATGTCCTTAGGGCGTGAGGGATCAGGAGACAGGCAGCCCCTGCTGAAAAGGGAAGGGTGGCGGTTTGGAGAAGAGGTGAGACCTCTCTCCCCTTCCTCCTACCCCCTCCCCCCCCAGCACCCCCCAACACACACCCACCCGGGAGCCAAGTGACCCAGAACACTCTTGAGGGCTGGGCCCATGCTGCAGGAGCTCTGTTAGGATCTGGGAGCTGTCCTATGAGTCTGGCAGCTCTGAAGAGGCCATAGAGGGTTTGAGTGAATTCAAGGACAGCTCAACATCAAATGCTGAGAGTTGGCATGATGGGTTGGGGTCTGGGTGCTGCTCAGACCATTAGGAAGTATGTTTTAAAATGTATGGGGTGGGCTCAAGGAAGGCTCTGCCGAGCCCTCCCTCCCAGAGCGGGGCGGGGGGGGGGGGCAGGCCTCGGAGGGGAGCTGCAGGCAGGAGAGGTTGGAGAGGTCGCTGGTGGTATCCCCTAGGGGGCCATAGGATTGTTTCAACAGTGGAGACTCCTAACGAACTCAAGATTGACTGTTTTTTCTTCGTTCTATTGCCATGGGGGACCCCAAAGACAAAGTCTAGAGGAATAGGGCAGAAAAAGTAAAAATTTGGGCTGGAGAGCAAAACGGAAAAGGAGGGAAGGCACTGGAAGCCAGCAAAAACCGTTAGCCCTCCGTGGTAAGGCGGAGGGATTGTAAGCCGGGGCCAGGAACCCACGCGGTGCCAGGAACCCACGCGGTGCTGTCCTCCCGCCGCCAGCCCTGAACAGCGAGAGCGCGCACAGTGGCGAGAGATCCTGGCTCCCTGGTAGCTGAGTTGCAGAAACAAATGCCCCTGGAGGCTAGAAGCATCCCAAATGGAGGACGGCTGGTGTCCTGAGAACTAACGGGGCAGAGCGGTGGCTCCCCAGCCCTCGGTTCTGGATCTTTCCACACGGGACATGCCCACACGGGCAGGGAATTCAGCACTGGACAGAGCCCAGGGCTGGAAACCGCGTCCTGAGGCAGAGCTCAGCACGGGGCACACAGGGAAACGGAAATAACAAAGTCGTGTAATGGAAGAAGAAGATATAAATGAGACCCAGCGAAATGGCACAGATGTGGAGGAGGAGGAAGAGGAGGACGGTGGCGGAAGCTGGTCTCTGCCCACCCAGCATGGCGGGCAAGGCCAAAGCTAACTCTCCTCTAGGTCCAACTGCCAGAGCATGCTGTCTGGGCTTTTATTCTTTTTTCATCCACCTTTCATCAGCTGCTGGGACATTTCTGCCAGGCCTTGAGGCAGTGGAAAGAGGTACCTACACCAGACTGATCACTGGGTGCTGGGGACAGCCGGCAGCCGGCAGCCTGCCCTAGGGATGTCCCTCTGGTGGGCGGGGCTGTGAGGGTGCCACCACCTACTTCATCCTCATAACTCAGCATCTTTTAAAAGCTCAGTGCACGAGAGAGGCTAATTAATATGCTGGGATGTGGAGAAGGACCCTATTCCTGGAGCCTCCCCCCGCTTACACGCCTGCTGGGGGTTGGGACGGCTGGACATGGAGCCTCAAGCAGTTAAGGGCTTTGGAAAGGGGCTTTGAAAGGCAGCTATGCTCTCTGTGAACTGCTTCCGGCTTTCATCCTTTACCCTTAAGACTTCAGTTTTTAGGGGCGCCTGGGTGGCTCAGTTGGTTAAGCCACTGCCTTCGGCTCAGGTCATGATCGTGGAGACCCGGGATCGAACCCCACATCGGGCTCCCAGTTCAGCGGGAAGCCTGCTTCTCCCTCTCTCAGTCCCCCTGCTTGTGCTCCCTCTCTGGCTGTGTTTCTCTCTGTCAAATAAATAAAAAATCTTAAAAAAAAAAAAAGACTTCAGGGGCGCCTGGGTGGCTCAGTTGGTTAAGCGACTGCCTTCGGCTCAGGTCACGATCCTGGAGACCCGGGATCGAGTCCCACATCGGGCTCCCTGCTCAGCGGGAAGCCTGCTTCTCCCTCTCTCACTCCCACTGCTTGTGTTCCCTCTCTGGCTGTGTTTCTCTCTGTCAAATAAATAAATAAAATCTTAAAAAAAAAAGACTTCAGTTTTTATTTCTTTGAACTTGAACCTAAAAGGGCAAAAGAGTTTAATTTTTTTATTTGAATTTCACCCCAGGAAATTCACAACGAGAGAGATCATTTCTATGTTGACTTTTTCACTAGACTATCTTTGTCATTTTCTCTTTGCACAACCTCTGAGCCACATTTGGACTTTGAGGTTGGACCTCATTTAGGATGGGAAAGAGAATTCTTAGTTTGAGGTCCACTGTGCCCTAGGAGTTCAATAACACTGGGTTCTCACCCCTCCTTAGGCCTAGGATGGAGGATCTAAACTAAGCCCCTGAGTCAGGAGCCGACAGAATGAATCACCTCCTCTCCCTCCCTGGGGGACCTTCTCACTCCCCGTCCAGCCTCCTCCTCCGCTCTGCTCAGCAAGCAGCAGCCATAGCCTGGACCCACAAGTCTGAGGGAAGAAAGTGGAGCAGTTCAATTCATCTTCTTCGGGTTCCCTCCGGGGTCCAGCCTGCCTTGCCATGTGGGTGCCCAGTGCTGCCTGCTCTCCGACTGGGGGTGACGCAGAGCAAGCCAGCTTGTGAAAGCCGCTCTCCATCACCCCAGAGCCCTAACAGGCGGTGGGGGAGCAGCTCTCCTACTCAGCCCCAGGGGTCCCCACACGCCTTGTGTTGTCTTTCTGGCTTCCTCCTTGCCGTGGAGCTCGCTCTGTGCACACGGGAAGAGGCAGAATATATGTGATGGAGGCGGTCAGGGGAGCAGGAGGGGCATGAGAAGGACTAGCACCAGACATCACCTGGAAAGGCCTGGGGTGCCTTGGAGCCACCCTGAAGCCGGGTCCTGGGACAGTGGCGACATCTGGATCCACGGGCCCAGAGACTGAAGTGTTGCGTGTAGGGTCTCCCTGTCATGGTCTCTGCTGTCCTCCTGCATGCACTTTTTTTTTGGGGGGGGAGCATTCCTCATCCTGGTCTCCTGCCTCCCCTGGTCCCTTCCCTGTAACCCCTTGCAGAAGCAAGCTGGGCTACTCCAAGCCGCTGGGATCTGGCTAGACTGGAAAAGCAAGTCCTCAGTTTTCCAGGCTTCTCCAATGGGCCTTGGCCAACGGGGGCTTGGGTCCAGGAGTGCCCACGAACTGAGCTCAGAGTTTCCGACTTCGCTGTCAGTGCTCTCTCTGGGGGCACCCATCTGCCCTGCAGTGTGGAAGGTGGTCAAGAAGGCTATTCCTCCCAAGGCAGGGTCAGCTTTGAGTAAATACTAGGGTGATTTCTGCAGAGGCAAGGCCCAGGCTGAGGTCCAGGGTCGCTGACTCTACTTCCCCCCCAGCCAAAAGGATTACAAGAGGGCTGTGTGAGCAGAGTCTTTCCCAATTTCCCAAGCAATTGCCCCAGACATTACCTCGTGTTATCCTCACAACAACCCCGTGAGGTAGGTCTTAGCAGCTCTACTTTATTTTTGTAAAGATTTTATTTATTATTTGACAGAAACACAGAGGGAGCACAAGCAGGGGGGGAGTGAGAGAGGGAGAAGCTGGCTTCCCGCTGAGCAAGGAGTCTGATGCGGGGCTGGATCCCAGGACTCTAGGATCATGACCTGAACGAGCTGAAGGCAGATGCTTAACAACTGAGCCACCCAGGTCCCCGAGCAGCTCTACTTTAAAGGGGAAACTGGGGCCCAGAGAGGTCAAGTAGGCGGCTTCCCCAGGGTTACAAGGCAAGTTAATGGACAGGGCGATGCGGGCAGGGAAAGAGCCCACCCGCCCTCGCGCCCCCCTCCGCTTTGCACCCTCCTCCCACAGCCCTCCCTTAGGAGCCACCGCCTGTTTTCCCTTTTTCCAATCCTTCTTCTTCTTCTATGCTTTTCCCCTCCCCTTACTGACATGTACTTTTTCTACTTGTGGATGAGCTGTCTCCATTCAACAGTCCTGTTTCGGGACAGGCCGGGAAGAAGGGAGCTGGCAGGGAGTTCTGAAAAGACTGGGACCCTAAGTGTCTTTTCTGACCCCCACCCTTTGCCCTTTCAGGAGGAGCATCTGTGATTCAAAGGTCAGCTTGACCACCTACGCGTGTGCACGAGAGAGCAGGGTGGGTCAGCAGGGAGAACCCTGCTCAGAGCTAAGGACCCTATTCTTGTCCAGAGGAGGTGCCGGGGAGGTCAAACCCCAAGAACTTCCCTCTGTGTGTGTGGCAGGTGAGTGGGGCGGTACGTCAACACAAAATTAGCCAAAATTAAGAGTAAACCAGCCAGCTCCCAGGATTCTTTAAAGGTTTGTGCTAGCTTCCCTTGAACTCTCCAGGGACTTAACCTTGAGCCATGCACTGCTACAGTTTTGTGGAGCAGGTGTGGAAAAGGTCAGGGCTTATGTTTGCCCGGAGAGGGGCCCCAGAAATACTTCCAGTGGTCATATGAATCGGGAAAACTTGCAGAAGTTATTTTTCCAAGCTGCAGAGGGCCACTCACTCTTTCTGTTGCAAATTCTGTCACACATGTCCTGTGGGAGGAGCTGTGGGTTTTCAGGGTACGGCTAGGGCAGGGGAGGAGGGGAAGGAAGGTAAAATTGGGGGAAATCCTTAATGGAAGGGTTGAGTGGGAATATTTATGTGCTTTGAAGTGTCCTGTGGATCTACTTAATCACTATGGGCTATCTTTGCCCATAAATGGCTTCCAGGGACACTTTCTGCCAAAGGAAGGATGGAATTCTCTTTCTGTTCACTCTACAGGAAATATTACAAAATCGTTGTTGGGAAAAGGTAATGGGCTGTCAAAAGATATGGGAGCAGGGAATATTTTAAAGGCGTGTGTCTGGCAGTTAATGAAAATGTCAGAGTATTCTTTTTGATTTTGTATTTGTATTTCTTTCTAAAATCAGTAATTTCTTTTCTCCAGCTAAATAATTGCTTAACATACAGAAGACTCGCCGAGCATTCTGAGTCTCTGCAGCCTCCTTTTCCGAGCACCTCCTCACTGACGACTCACCCCCGGGGCTTAGGGGTCAGCTATTCACGAGGCCCCGAACTTTCTGTGTGCCTCTGGTATCCCGCCATGCCACCTGCCGCTCTGGAGAGGACCCAACAGCCCACTGAACGCACTTAAACTGCAATGTGAGGGAGGAGCTTCCTGACCCTAAGCTTACTGACTGCCTACACAGATCATCAGCTCCACGTCACTCGTGGGGAAACTGAGGACGAGGCCAATGCTAAGGCTAAAGGGGATGACGGTATTCAGTGGCAGCAGCAATGGCATTGAGGGATAAGGTCAAGGCAGTTGGTGAGGTCAAGAGAGCCGGCAGTGTTTTGTTCCAAGGCCATCCCAGTTGGTGACAAAATAACTGCCTCTAACAGATTCCCAGCCTGGGCTCCTCCCCCGCAGCGGGGCAGCCTTCTAGCCAGAAATGCCTTCGTTTCTATGGTTTCATTTCCGGGCCATCTTCGCTCTCCATAAGCAGGGAAGCTGGATGGCTTGCCCAAGATCACTCAGCTAGTAAGTGACAGATCCAGGTTTCAGATCCAGTCTCTCGACTGAGCGGGGCCGGGGAGAGTGGGGCAAGCGTGTTGGCAGCCGCTGGAGCTGAGCTGGCCCTCCTGGCAACTGGGGCGCAGAGAACAACGGCAACCGCTGGCCTCAGCCTGGACAGTCCAGCCCGGCCCCCAGGCCACGTGGCTGGAGCTTTCTGGTACCATATCCTTGCATTTGAGGCCCCCCTTTAAAGGTGACTTCAGTATCTCACTAGGTCTCTACAACAATCTAGGAGGGAACAGAGCTGTGATTTCTTTTTGTTTTTAACAGATGACAAAGGAGCCTCAGAAAACTGGGAGTTCAATAACTTCCCCCTCGGGATGTTCCCTGGTGTGACCAGCAGGAATGGGACACAAGTACAGGGGCCATTCATCTAATATTCTAGCCGATTCCATAGGGAAACGCCCACTGTCTGGGACCCCAGGGCACCCTGGCAAAGGATGAGCCAAGCATGAACAAATGACTGGCAGAGGGGGAGGTCAAGTGCAAGAGCGGGTCCCCTGTGAAGTCTCCCTGTTGACAAGAATCGTGTGAAGGGTCTTCTCCTGGGCCCCTACTCCTGGTACACTGGGTCCACCACACGCAACAGCTCTGAAATGGGAAGAGGCATTCCGGACACAGTCTCTCGGTGTCTAGATCTCACCAGGCTTGGTCCTCACAATGCTCCCTCCCTCACTCCTGTCTTCCCTTCCTTGCATTGCCACTGTCCAGATATCTGACCCTTCCTCTTTCTTACAGGGGAAGAAAAGTCTCCCAAAGGTAAAGCTAAGTCTCAGGGTGGATAAGAGGGAGCTTTGGGGAAAGAGCTGTGGTCACACTTCCAACTGCACATGAAAGCAACCTCTGAGGTCTCTTCCTGTTCGAGAATCAGGCTATTGATTCAGGTCAAAAGAGCTTTATTTATTTATTTATTTATTTATTTTCCAGATGAACAAATTTTGCAGACATGTATCAAAAGAGCTTTAAACATTTTTTCTCCTTTATCCCCTCCCCTCTTTCCCCAACCTTCTTTCCCCACCCCTTCCAAAAATTAGTAGGACTCATTTAGGGTTTGTTCGATGATTGGATTTATGAGGCTGGGGAATGACGCCATAGACTCATCTCTGCCGGGAGAGCTCGCCGCTCAGCCTCTTCCATCGCCCCCTTCCCCTCTCCACTTTCTGAGTCCACCCCTCCTCAGCCCTTCCTGCCCTCCCTCTCCTTCCTTCTTTCTGGGACGCTGCGCTGTCCCTTGCACTCCACACTCTGCTCGACCTGAGATTCTGGACTGAAGCCTCCAGCTGAAGGCCTGGAGGGGCTACTTTCCCTCGCCCGGTGGGCACACCGGGAGTCCCCTACCCCTGCCTGCCTTCTGCCCAGGGTCTTAAACAGTGTGGCCTCCGCCACCCCCACCTTCCCCTCCTGCCCCCCAGGCCCCAGCGTTAGGCTTGCTCCCGTCTCGGGTGGCTTTCCCGCCCCGTCCCTCCAGTCTCTATCCCCGGGCGATGACCGAGACGCTCGGCTGCGGAGGCCTCGGGCACCGCGGCGGGGTCGGGTCACCCGAGCCCAACTGCCCCGGAGCGCCGGGCCGCCCGTTGCCAGCGGCGCCTGTTGCCAGGGCAACCCGCCCACCACTGGCCCCTCCCTCCGCCTCCCAGCGGGCTCCGCGCGGGGGTGGTCCCCGGCCTGGCGGAGCGGGTGGGCGTGGGTCCCCGCCGCTCCAGCCCAGTGGGCAGAGCGGTGCCTCCCGCGATGCTACGCCGGGGACAGGGAGTGAGGCCGCCGTCCAGAGAGGAAGCTTATCTGCCTTCATTTTTATCTTTACAATGACCTTTGTGTTAGCATCCTGATTTAAATTGCTTATAAAGAATAATGTACGGGGGGCGTCTGGGGGGCTCAGTAGGTTAAGCGTCCGCGTTGGGTTGGGGTCAGGATCCTGGGATCGGTCCCCGCATCATACTTCTCGCTCCGCGGGGAGCCTGCCTCTCCCTCTGCCTGCACCTCCCCCTGCTTGTGTGCTCTCACTGAGAAAAAGAAGAAAAGGAAATGTGCGAGGGTCCGCCTCAACCTCACAGCGGAGACCACCCTGCGGGGTCTGGTGATAACAACTATGAATGTGTTTAACAGGAAGTCTGGTCGTGCCACCCCGGAACGTACTGGCATATTGAATGTTTTGAGGTGAAGACACTCAAAAAACTACAAATGAAAGAAAATTGATGTGATGTAGGCTGAGGGGGATGTCCAAGAAAGGAATCTTGACAACTTTTTTTTTTTTTTAAAGATTTTATTTATTTGACAGAGAGAAACACAGCCAGAGAGGGAACACAAGCAGGGGGAGTGAGAGAGGGAGAAGCAGGCTTCCTGCCGAGCAGGGAACCCGATGTGGGGCTGATCCCCGGTCTCCGGGATCATGACCTGAGCCGAAGGCAGTCGCTTAACCGACTGAGCCACCCAGGCGCCCTAAAATCTGTGTTTTTTTTTAAGGTTTTATTTATGTATTTGACAGACAGAGAGACAGTGAGAGAGGGAACACAAGGAGGGGGCGGTGGGAGACGGAGAAGCAGGCTTCCTGCCTGTGGGGAGCCCTGATGGGGCTCTATCTCAGGACCCTGGGATCATGACCTGAGCCTAAGGCAGACCCTTAAGGACTGAGTCACCCAGGCACCCCAATAAATAAAATCTTTAAAAAAAAATTTAGGTGGCACCTGGGTGGCTCAGTTAGTTAAACCACTGCCTTCAGCTCAGGTCATGATCCTGGAGACCGGGGATCCCACATCGGGCTCTCTGCTCATGTCAGGAGGCCTGCTTCTCCCTCTCCCGCTCCCCCTCTCGCTACCCCTGCTTGTGTTCCCTCTCTGGCTGTGATTCCTCTCTGTCAAATAAATAGATAAAATATTAAAAAAAAAAGAATTTACTCTTTTTTTTAGAAAAATATGATTTTATTTATTTGAGAGAGAGAAGAAGGGAAAGAATAAGCATGGGGATGGGGCAATAGGGAGCAGAGGAAGAGGGAGACGCAGGGAGCCCTACTTGGGGCTCGATCCCAGGACTCTGGGATCATGACCTGAGCTGAAGGCAGATGCTTAGCCTACTGAGCCACCCAGGCGCCCCAACAGGTGTTTTTATTAAAGCACAGTGAGGGCGCCTGGAGGGCTCAGTGGGTTAAAGCCTCTGCCTTTGGGTCAGGTCATGATCTCAGGGTCCTGAGATCGAGGCCCGCGTCGGGCTCTCTGGTCGGCAGGGAGCCTGCTTCCTCCTCTCTCTCTGCCTACTTGTGATCTCTCTCTGTGAAATAAATAAGTAAAATCTTTAAAAAAAAAAAGAAAGCACAGTGAGTGACAGGACCCAGGCGCAGAAGGAGCTATTAGGATTGTGTTCTAAATTCTTTTTTTTTTTTTTAGAGTTTATTTATTTATTTGACAGAGCATAAGCAGAGGGAGAAGCAGGTGTTATAGGGCGCGCTCAGTGAATCACCGCCGACACAACTAAGGGTTAAATAGCGACGGGTTCATTCTGGCCAGCAGCCTCTTGCTAGAGCCCAGCCTCTGCGAGGGCCCCACCCCGGGTTTTTGAAGAGATGAAACCTGCCCTGGTGGGCAGGTTACCAAAGAAATGAAACAAACCTTGGCGGGCATGTCTCCAAAGGAACGGAACATATCCAGGGGGACATGTCTCCAAAGGAAAGGAACATATCCAGGGGGACATGTCTCCAAAGGAAAGGAACATATCCAGGGGGACATGTCTCCAAAGGAAAGGAACATATCCAGGGGGACATGTCTCCAAAGGAAAGGAACA
>PITA01014463.1:0-34820 GCA_004023965.1 Spilogale gracilis | reverse complement strand
GAAAGGAACATATCCAGGGGGACATGTCTCTGTTCAATAGCAAAGCGACAGCAATAAGCTTGTTCTTGTATAGGAGCGGGGGTAGCTGGTTATGCGCGAGAGCACAGTGGGCTGATTTATTATTGCTTTGTAATCGGCCAGGGCCGCTTGGGTGCTTTCCAGCTCTGAGTTCTGGGGAATGTTTATATTGTTGGGCTCACATAAGGTCAGATGTCCTAGTTAGTCTCACAACTGCCATTTTGGATATCTGCTGACCATTTAACAAGACAAGATTCATGACAGTGGTACTTTCAGTTGGAAAGGGAAGAACCACTTTACTGATACTATAAAAACCTGATGGAAACAGAAAGGGAAATCTACACAGAGATGGGGGTCACAGCAGTAAATGAGAATAGGACAAAGTTACATCCATTGGGTACTTCCAACATCCAACCCCATTAGTTGGAGAAGTGCTGGGGACCAGCCTCAGCAGAGATGCGGGTCCCAAACCACGGGACGTCTGGCAGGCGCAGTAATGACAGGGACACAGAGATCTGATGCAAGCTGACAGACCCGAGGCCAGTCAGGAGAGACCTATGAAGCAGGCTCTGTCGAAGGCCAAGGGTTCCAGTCTTTTATTATTCCAGAGTGAGGAAGTTGGGGGGCGCAGTTAGGTTAAAGATTAGCAAAGTGATTATAGTTCACAGCACGCAAGAGTCAGGCTTTTCTAAGAAAGCCGCGGAGTGGGGTTACAGGCGCCAGGCTGGCAAACAGTCGTATTTTTTCAGCCTTTCCCATTCTCAGGCTGCTTTAACTCCTTTTTTGCCATTTCTAAACGCAGCTCACTTCGGGGTCCCTTGATGCTATTTAATCATGCAATTTCCTCTTTTAAGGAGGCCACTCTTTCCTCAATAGAGAGGTCCAGGGGAGAGTGGAGACTAGCGTCATGTACTGCCCATGGGACATCTGTCCCACAGTTGATGTTTTCCCGACCACAGGGTCATCAAAGTGTCTGCAACACCAACGGGGGTAACTGGGGCATGGCCTCCATTGCCCCCATGGGGATAGGAGCACATCCGGATTGGGCTTTTGGTGTCGGGGGCACGCCCCATAGATGGCGCTGCGTCTGCTGTGGAGAGCTCCACAGCGGACCCTGGCAGCGCTGCTGCCAAGGCTTCGGCGCCTAGCACATGAAGCAGCTCCAGGAAGCGCCCGCCCTGAAGATCACGTGATCACCGGACTCCACCAATGCCTGCTTGCCGTGCAGTCCACGCCCCACATGATCTCCTCTCTGATTGGCTGGGATACTATATAAAAGGGGGCTAGAAAGCTTCCTGAAGAGAGGCGCCGTGAGGCAGGGGAGACTGCGAGGAGGAGAGGAGGAGAGGAGACAGGCGTCAGGCAGAGAGGCGGAGAGAGACTGAGAGGCCGCCAGACGAGGAGGAAAGGAAAAGAGGGAGACCTCGTGAGAGACGAGAGACGAGAGGGGGAGGAACAAGAGAATAAAGGGGAGCTTCAACGTTGACCCGTGTGTTGCGTCTTCTCTGCTGGCGGGGAACGCGACATTTTGGTGCTTCCCTCAAGGGGGAGTCCACCATCTTCCATTAAACAATGATTCCCAGACATCTAGTGGTGCATTCCACCTTTGTGTCACCCCTCCTGGCGTGCTTTCCCATCACCCTTCACGATTCCAATGGACAGATTTGTCAACTTGGACCGGAGAGCTGTGCACCGAGGAGGCTGGCGTGCGTGGGCTTCCCGAAGTTAAGTTACTTTGTATAACTAAGGTAAGCTCATGAGAGCAAACCAAAGGCTGCAGTTTTCCCTTAAACAGTGAGAACAATTGTGCCCGATCAGCACAGCCTGCTGATCATCAGGGCCTGTGTCAAATAGACCTTTAACTGCTTTTGCACCTGCCCTAGAGCCAGGGTCAGTATCGTTACTGCAGGGTACCGAGTGATTGCTTAAACTCACAAGCTGAGACCATTGAGGCAGAGGGAACAAGGAATACAGATAAGAGATACAGAGATAGGATTACCAGGAGGAGGAGGATTGATTGGAACAATGCGTTTTGCATAAGCGCTTGCCCTAGTGCATGTCCCAGGGA
Source organism: Spilogale gracilis (assembly GCA_004023965.1). Lineage (NCBI taxonomy): Eukaryota > Metazoa > Chordata > Mammalia > Carnivora > Mephitidae > Spilogale > Spilogale gracilis. Next base: position 32,734 of record PITA01014463.1, on the reverse strand, counting down.
CACAAGGGACAAGGTGCCTGGCCCACAAGGTATGCTGCTTTCCAGATTCTAGGCGGGGAAAACCCAGACGGACTTTCATCCGCATTTATGGGTACCTCCACCGAAGTTTCTGGCAGCTTGCTGCATGGCGGGAGGGGCGGATCACGCCCGGTCCCCAACACCCCCACATAATCTCTTTGCCAAATTTGTCTGGGGAAGTCTTCCCCGTTGTATCTGTCCTTCCTACTTTTGGGGGATTTCCCATCTTCGGCAGATCTGACAAACTGGACATTTTTATACAGTTTCTCTCTCTTTTTTAAGATTTTATTTGACGGAGAGAGACACAGCAAAAGAGGGAACACAAGCAGGAGGAGTGAGAAGGAGCAGGGAGAAGCAGACTCCTTCCCCCCCCAAGCAAGGAGCCTAACGTGGGACTCGATCTCAGGACCCTGGGATCATGACCTGAGCCAAAGGCAGAGCAGACACTACGGAGCCACCCAAGCACCCCTACTTGGTGGAATTTTCTTTTCTTTTCAAGATTTTATTTATTTGACAGGGAGAGAGAGAGATCACAAGTAGGCAGAGAGGCAGGCAGAGAAAAAGAGAGGGAAGAAGGCTCCCTACTGAGCAGAGAGCTGGGTGTGGGGCTTGATCCAAGGACCCCGAGATCATGACCTGAACTGAAGGCAGAGGCTTAACTCTCTGAGCCCCCCAGGCGCCACCAGGCATTTTCTGATGTAACAATGGTTTGGGTTCCCTTTCAGCGCTGAGCAGCTGTCTGAGCAGCTTCCCACACAGGCGTGAGCGGCAGACCCGCTGCGGAGTGAGACGCACCGTTGCCTCCCTCGCAAGGGCCAACGACACCGTGTCACTCCGATCTTCTGCAGAAAGCTCTATTGCAAACCCGCCTAGCAAGGGCACAGGAGAAAATCTGTTTCCCTAACCTGAGCTTAAAACATGGCTTTACAAAGGATGGGATCACATACATACTGATGGAAAGGGGCGAGGAAGCTTAGGACTGTTCGTGAACGATGGAACCTGCGCATTGAGCAAGTTGCATCAGGCTCGCTTCCGAGGGAGATTTAACTCCGAGATTAGGCACATGAGGCCCTGATAGGAGGCTGTCACCTTTGCCAAGGGAAGGGGCTCCGTAAGTGCTCCGGGAGTCCCTACAGACTAGATGAATGCAAGGTGTCAGCGAGGAATTCTTCTACCCTCAAGGTCTTGGGGCTGGGCTAAGTATTCAATTTACATAAGATAGGTTTAACAGGAGAAAAAAAACAGAAGCAGGGTTCCCGCGGAGCAGGGAGCCCAATGCGGGGCTCGATCCTAGGACTCCATGATCATGACCTAAGCGCGGAAGGCACACACTTACGGACTGAGCCACCCTGGCGCCCCAACTACTAAGGAATTCTAAGCAGCATTTAGGCTGACAGCAGATCAGTAACAAAGTAACAAGATTTGTCCGTGTCTCTGGTTATAAGGATGTCTTTTTTTTTTTTTTTAAGATTTTATTTATTTGACAGAAAGAGCACAAGTAGGCAGAAAGGCAGGCAGAGAGAGGAAGAAGCAGGTTCCCTGCTGAGCAAGGAGCCCGATATTGGGTTAGATCCCAGGACTCTGGGATCATGACGTGAGCCAAAGAGAGAAACCCGAAGACTGAGACACCCAGGTGCCCAAAGGATGTCTTTTCTTAGAATAGGGACAATACCTTTTACATTTTGAAGATTTATTTCCTGCTTTCAGGGGAACAGAGGAGGGTCTCTGAGTCTTTCTTGCATAGATTGTCTCTGAAGTAACTTTTATTTAAAACCACCAATATAACAAAACGGCACGATTTAGAGCAGCTGGCCGCTGGCCCCTACAGCTTCCCCTCTGAAGCTCCCCAGCGAGTTCCGCAGATTAAAAGCTGAACTGGTACAGTGTTCCATCTCATCGCATGGGTCTCAGTTCTGATAATAGGTCAGACTCATTAACTTTCCCTTCAGGAGGCGGTGCTGCTCGCAGGTTGTGGAAACTTAGGCCTGTTGTTTAAACAGTCAGGGGATTGCGAAGAGGCCCATCAATGGAATAAAAGAAAAATGGTGGTTAGTAACTGGACCAAATTGTAAGTCAGTTTGTGAGTTTCCAGACAGGCAGCCGGTATCTCCAGATGTCAGGCTCCAGATGTCAGGCTCGAGGCATTTTCAGAGCGAAGCAAGCGGTGACGATCTGCCGATCTGCCCGTTGTCCTGGTTGTGGCTGGAGTGCCTCTGGTCATCGCTGGGCGGCTCACAGAGCCACCAGGTGTGACAGCTGTCTATGCACGAGTTACGGTGGTGGTTTCTCTGAAGTTTACATCATCCTGGTGGCGTTTAGTTTGCAGGGCCTCCGGAAAACCGGCACTTTTCCTTCTTAAAGGAGTCCCACAACGCAGAAGGTGGAAGAAAAATTAAAGTTTTAAGTTTGGAGACAGGGGTAGCCAACCACTGGAGGAAACCAGAGGAAACCAGGACCTAGTCCAGTACATAACGAACAGTATCAGAATTTAGTATTTACATATGTGTTTTATTGAAACATATCTTCTCTCACCACCGTCACTTCTCCCAAAAATAAAACAATTGAGACCAACTGGCTGGCAAAATAAGTCTAGTTAAAAAGACCAACAACTTGGCTTGATTACTGACGTAAATGCAGCAAGAACAGCAGTTGGCCAATATGGGATCTTTTAAATCTGCTTTACTGGAATTTTTCGTAAGGAATCTCTAGGTTGAACTTTTAATAGCCTCTCAAGGCCAGGAGCCAAGCCAAATGCTTGCCATCATGCTTCGCCTGCAATACCCACAGATCTGGGTTAATTCCTCTCTCCTCGAGGCCCCAACATATACTGAGGCTCCTGTACCTGCCAGGAAGTGACCTTCTTTACTCCCTGGTGAGGCTGCTGGGGGCTCTGGAAGGTTCCGCGCTGGTGTTTCCAAGGGGCTTTAGTGGCTCCATTAGGTCAACCTTAGTTCCTTAAAACTGTTCCGTCGTATCCGAGACTATGCACGTCTCTCTCAAACATGACATTCCAGCAAAGCCTGGGTTAAAGAAACAACCACCCAGTGTTTCTTTCCGATCCTGTCTTTAAGGAGAACAGATTCTTACTGCACTTATTCCAGTAACTGTAACTGCCATCAAAGAAAAAATACTCATTGAGAATTTTTGAACTGGAGGGTTCAGGTAGGGAGAAAAAGATAAATGTTTCATATTTATTTACAAAGAATATTTTATCAAACTGCTATAAGCCACAACTTAAGAGAAAAAAGTTTTAAGCCAGGAAAAACAAAACATTAAAAAAAAATCAGCACAATGTTTTCAACAAAAGTGTGATAAAACTGTAATTATCTTCCTCAGTTTATTCAGTCTGAAATTATTAATTCTTCTGCTTGAATCCAGTTTTCCACATAGTTCCGGAAATTCTTACTTCAGTTTAATGATCTTAAGGTTGTAAAGAAACGTGTACCCAGAATTCTTCCCATTAGTCTCACGGAAGCATATTTGCAGAAAGCGTCTATGAAAGCTTATCCGAGTAAAACGGTAACTGTCTATAAATGAGACGCCTTCACGGCCACGATCGAAGCTCTGATCAGAGTCCCTTACAATGCAACTGACAAGAAAATCGACATATTTCTGTGACATAGGACATTTCAAGATAATAACACGTCAGGACATTTCAGATCCCTTGGAGATTTACACAATTTTAGAATACTTATTTTAATGACATATCTATACAAACATAACCTAAGAGGGTTTAAGTATCACTTATTTTACAGTACTTTCCATGTAATTTAACATAGCAAATTAGCCAAATTAGTTTCATTTTTATAAACTGTTTTTTTTTTTAAGATTTTGTTTTAAAATAATGTCTACACCGAATGTGGGGCTCAAATTTACAACTCCTCCCTCAACACTTTTGAGGTTCCACGCACTGAGCCAGGTGGGCGCCCTCCTCCACCAAATTCTTGCAATGTTCCCAGGGCCTTCTAAACATTTCATTTAGATTGTGGTCAAAAGACGTTACTTTAGAATTTGATTCTGGGAAGTATGTCAAAAAATGTCTATGGTTTGAACATTTCACTCATCAAAATCAATTTTATCAAAAAGCTAAAACATGGGCGCCTGAGTGGCTCAGTGGGTTGAGGCCTCTGTCTTCGGCTCGGGTCGTGATCTCAGGGTCCTGGGATCGAGGCCCATATCTGGGCTGTCTGCTCAGCAGGGAGCCTGCCTCCTCCTCTCTCTCTGCCTACCTGTGATCTCTCTCTCTGTCAAATAAATAAATAAAATATTTAAAAAAAAAAAAAAGCTAAAACATGTCCTTGGATTAAAGATCATTAGGTCACAGGATTACAGATCCTTAGGTAACATTATTTATCTATTTAACCAAAGTGATAAAAAATTTCAAAGGAAAATACAGATGATATATAGTTGTGAGCAAAACTTAGCTCTTAAGACTCAGTTTTGTTGAATAACCAAAAATCTGATAAAGACAAAGACTCTTTAAAGACTGTCTTTAGTGTAATCTTTAACAGAAAACTGTTTACAAAAAGCAAACCAATAATCTAATAAAAATTTCCCTTTCAACAGAGAGAAAAACCAAATTCTGCTTTTGTATTGCAATACTTTGGATATTAAAACTCATCTTAAAATATGCTTATTTTAACCTTAGCCACTACTGACCACACATAATTTTCCTTCCAAAGGTTTTTTTTTAAATAAACCTTTACAACTCTTTTTTTTCACATTCAGATTTTGTCCTGTTTTCCCTAATTAGCCTCACTTCCAGAAAAAAATATTTTCTCTCAACAAAAATATTTTTTCACTTCTCAGATTTTTTTTAGACCAAAAACATGTGTCATACTTTCCTTGCATACAGTTATTTCCCTTAATTTTCCATGGTTTTAATGACATTTAATATAACTCTTAACTTGTGGAAACCCTGATTTCTTGTGAAACTTAACTAGCAAGCATTTATGAACTGTTACGCTGGTGGAATTCTTTAGGACGACAAAGTTATGAATACATTTTGTAATTCAGAAGCATATTTTCCCCCACAGTATAACCTTCTAATAAAGCACAAAACAGGTTTTGGTAACCGATCCAAATTGACCTTTAGTTTCTCTGTGCAGTTGAGACAAAAAGTAGGTAAAGCTGTTTTAGTGCTTAATGCTTATGACTTTATCTTATTTGGAAATGGTCCCAGATATTAATGAATTTAACTGAACTCATCAATTAACTTAGTACAATGTTGAAGTTTCAGGTGAATGATTTTGGAAGCTATTTAGAAGTTTACCTAGAGGGGCGCCTGGGGGGCTCCATTCCCGGAGCATCTGCCTTGGGCTCAGGTCAGGACTGGGCATCCTCGGGCTCTCTGCTCAGCAGGCCATCGGCTTCCCTCTCCCCCTCTGCCCCTCCAGCCCTGCTTGTGTTCTCTCTCTCTCAAGTAAATAAAATCTTAAAAGTTACCGTAAACAAACTTTTTTTTTAAAGGAGGCTCCTTACCCTGCATGGTGCTTGAACTCACAACTCTGAGATCAAGAGTTGCACGCTTTACTGAACGGAGCCAGCCGGGAACCCCCTGCCCCTCTCCATCTATTTACTTGTTCTTAACATTTATGCTTAAACTGCCCATAAAAACTTCAAGAGACATCGGACAAGCTCAGTCATACTTTCAAACTACTACTATTATTATTTTTTAAGATTTTATTTCTTTAAGTAATCTCCACACCCAACGTGAGGCTCGAACTCACAACCCTGGGATCAAGAGTAGCAAGCTGCACTGACTGAGCTGGTCAGGCGCCCCTCAAGGTATTATGATTATTTCAATTTATAACAGAGATCACATCAACTTATTTGACTTCTAGTAAATCCAGGCAGAACAGAAGTTTTAGTTTTAATGTTGGTAACATTAAGCCATTTCTATCTAAATTAAACCAACAGGGGCGCCTGACTGGCTTAGTCGTTAAGCATCTGCCTTCAGCTCAGGTCATGATCCCAGGGTCCTGGGGTCGAGCCCCATGCCCGCTCCCTGCTTGGCAGGAAGCCTGCTTCTCCCTCTCCCACTGCCCCTGCTTGTGTTCCCTCTCTTGCTGTCTCTATGTCAAATGAATAATTGAAAAAAATAAATTAAACCAACAACCTTAAATTAGCTTTAGTAGCAACCATTTCCCCAGCTCACAGGAATCTGAAAAACATTTGGGTTAGTCTCTCACTTTCTGAGAATTTTAGAATGCCCAATCCTTACACAAGCATTTACCTTCAAACCAAGTAAATAAAACTCTTTTACGCATTAATTTTAGCAATGCCGCCCAGCGGTAGAGAAAAGATCAAATGGAGTCATGCCCAGAAAGATGCAAACAAAAATTGTTACCATATTCAAAACTCTGTGCACCCCACCGGTGTCTGAGATACTGGTTTAACAGACGAGCAGCCCAACGAAAAGCAGGGGACCATTCCCAAAGCTGGTTGCCCTGTCGAGCCCAGGGACAGCTTACACACAGAGGAGAAGGGGTCTTGAAACAACCTGGAGGCAAATACATTCTTCTGGACAGAGAGGGGCTCTTTGGCACCTGGTGCATTCCGGTAAGGCAAGACAGACGGTACCCTCCGGTCCGCACTAGGCGTCTACAAGCGGTGAGTAAACAGGGAGGAGGGGCAAGGAGGCAAAGTTAACGACCGAGTGTTCGTGAGGTCAGGAGGCGCGGGAACAGGGCGCACAACACAGCAGGTGAAGCCAAGCGCACCCTAACGCCGCTGACACGGCCCGTCGCCGCTCACGCTTTCTCAGCACGTCCAGGGGCCTCGGGTCCGGCCTCAAAACCTCAGTTTGGGGTTTTATTAGTATTTGCGAAGAGGACGTTATAGGCCCCATTTCCAAGTATCCCTCCCCCCTCCTTTCCGGAAGAAAAACTTTCCCCTGCAGTCTGCATTTCAAAGAATGAGGGGCGCCTGGGGGGCTCGGTGAAAGAATGGCTCTCAGCTCCCGGAGAAGATGAGGGTAAAAAATTTGTGTTAGAAAAGGCTAGGGGATGTTTCCCGGTTTTCCCCCCGCGAGGGTATTTGGAGCCTTACCCGCTGCCTATTATCAGAAGTCTGAGTCTGAGCAGAAGAGGCCCTTTACAGCAGTTTGTATTTTAAAAAGTCCTTCCCCCCTCCCCCTTTTTCCTTCAGTTTCAGGTGCTGGGGTGTCAGGCTAGGATTTATAATTTTCTTTTCTCTTTTTCTTTCTTCTTTCCTCTTCCTCCCTCCCCCCCCTTTCCTTACTGTTTAAATTCTCAATTAGTCAACATATAGTACATTATTAGTACATGTTATAAAGGACTTATAACTTTAAAGACAGAAAAAGGATGCAAGATTTTGTTTTTTCCTTGGAGTTTCAGGGTATTTGCAATTTACAATTTACGTTTTTTTCTTCCTCAAGTACAGGGCACTTCTGTTCCAATAATCTGATCTTTTGTAATATCTACAAACATTTCGAGAGGAATAGATGAGGTTTCAAGATTAGTAAAGCTAGGTGAGCTGTAGCTTGTTTTTACACTTTTAGTTTTGTAGAGCTTTGTAAAACAAAGGTGACTGAGCCAGCCAGGCGCCCCAACTTTTATTAAATCGGGGAGATTTTTAACAAAAATGGAAATCAAAAGATTTATGCCTTCCTAGAATCTGTAAAGCAATTTAACAAAAGCCTTCTGCGTACACAATTTAACATTGGCTCCTATTAGTCTTGGAATACTGGCCTTTGGGAGATCGTTTGTAGGAGGGCTTAAGAGAAATTTTGGTCCCGTTTCCTCTGAGAAGAGGGGGGTGGTTATTCTTCCAGGGACCATGGGACTTGCCTAATGACGACAGTGTGATCAATCCTGGGCCAGAGGACCTCCCCGCAGCCAGTCCAGGTATCTCTACGTGCAGCTGTGAGTATCCATTAAAAAATTAAGAAAAAAAAATTCCTCTTTGGGGAGCCTGGCCGCCCCAGTCGGTGGAGAGTACCAACTCCCAGTCTTGGGGCTGGGAGTGTAAAGCCCCACTCTGGGTGTAGAGATGATTTTTAAAAATATATAATAGTAAAGTCTTTAAAAATAATAAAAATTCTAAATTTGGCAGGATCTTCTGAAAATAGAGGAACAAGGGCTTTATCACTTAAAAGATGCTGTTCAAAGGCTACGAATCCTTTCAAGTGTCTGCGGGGTGTGTGTAGGATGCCAAGGTCTTATCAGAAGGCCCAGAAACTCCTGTAGCTGGCACAGCCGACGATAGCAAAGGGAGCTGTTCCCTGCGCCCCGGGGCAATTTCGCGAGAGCAGTCGGGGCGCTGCGAACCTAGAGATTAGGCGCGGTGCCGGGTGCAAATCCTGCAGGGAAAGGGAAGTTAAGACGGGCAAACCGGGGCTAGATTTTAAGGGGAATTTTCACTGTATGTGGACACTGATATGCCTTTAAGCCTATTTTTTGTTTTTATCTTGTAAAGCGAGTCCCTAACCATGTGCAGAACAAAGGCAAAAGAAATGTGGGAAAAATTTCCCTACAACTTCCAGCCCCTTCGAAAGCACTTAGGACAGGCAGTGACCTTCCCCCAGGACCTCAAAGACCTCAATGGAAATACTTTGCTGAAAGTGAAAGGCAACCTTACCTTGACGTTAGCTTGACCTCCAGAGTCCCGGAAGTCTCCTTTAACACATGAAAATCCCTTTGGAAACTTCCCCGAGATACCCGTTGGCAATCATCCTCCAAGCCTACGGTCCTGGAGACTCCCCCCTCCCAACTTAGAGCTGGCCACTCCTCCAGATCCCGGGGCACCTGTTCCTGCCCCTGCGGCCCGTCCTCAGGCTTTAATAAAACTTTTTGCACTGAAGATGTCGCAAGAATTCTTTCTTGACTGTTGGCTCAGACCCCGAACATCATATCACGTTACCCAAGGTCAGCCTTATCTTATTCTAACAGGACAATTCAGAACTCTCTGTAAAGAATATTTAAGAATATCTTTACTGAGAGGGAGACAAACCATAAGGCACTCTTTTAATCTCAAGAAACAAACAGAGGGTTGTGGGTGTAACGGGGAGGGATAAGGTGGCTGGGTTATAGAAAAAATAAAAATTAATAAAAATAAAAAAGTGCCTATTTACTTATTTTATTTTTTAAAAAGGATTTATCTGAGAGAGAGTATGAGAGAACACGAGAGGGGGAGGGTCAGAGCAGGGAGCCCGAAGCGGGAGTGGGGGACTCCAGGATCATGACCTGAGCTCAAGGCCCCTCTATTTACTTCTCTAAATACAGCCAATTTAAAGCATCTATCACCTGGCTGTTGGTGGATAGGACCTTATTAATCTCAGTGGTGACTCAGACCAGTAAGCTTTCAAGTGGCTTAACCAGGAACCTAAGCAGCTTCCAGAGAAGGCAGAGACTATACAGGCCCCATGACCCAACAGCTCATTTCCCCCAAAATAATCTAAGCAAGCAAAAGCCTTAGTTACATAGGTTGTAAAGCTGTCTCTGGTCTCCCACAAATCTGAGTCCCAGACCCGCTCATCTCTTCACTAACCGGAATGGGACTTTTCCAGCACTGACCCTTGAGACAACAACATGCTCCTTATGGGCTGGGGCTTACGACCAACTCTCCTGAGACGTGGCATAGCGGGCGGGACAGAGGATGGCTTTTTGTAACCGTGTGTCCAGGATACCCAGGCTTCTGGGCACCAAGGTGCACCCCACTAAGTGTGCCCTCTCTGGGTGTTGGGGGCCAGAATGTTCTCGCTGGTCACAAAGGCATGCTCTTAGGACACAGAACAAGACAAAAAGAAAAACTTCATCGGGCTTTTACACAGGGGACTCCCAGCAGTGTATCCAAACAGATGCTGGTGTGGTGGGAACCGGGAAAGCAGACTTCTAGGGTCTATGCCTGCCCTGTGGTCACTCCTTTTTATGAGCAAAGGACACAGAAGCCACAGACCAACAAAGACCATCTTTGGGGGAAAATGGGTCAGCAACCCGACGGTGCTGCCAGATTCTTCCCACGAGTCGCAAAGCGCAGGGAACCAGTCCCATAATTTTCTCCTGCTAACTGAAATTTAGGGTCTAAAAGATTCTTGTTCCATTAGACTCTGGAGACAGAGATTCCAGAAGGGTCACATGGCAAAAAAAAAAAATCTTACTTTCTGCCAGCTGTATTATCAGATGTCCCAGAATCAGTGTGGGGAGCAGTTGCCCAGCCAAGTATCTTACCCGCTATGCCAGCTGCAGGGGAGAGAAAATTCTTCCTCTACCCTCAAGGTCTTCCAGCTGAACAAAGAATTCCATTTACATGAGCCAGGACAGGAGAAAAAAAAAAAACCAAACCTTTGTTACAAACGTCTACCAAGAAATCTGTTAAGTGTCTTACTCACTAGTAAGGTGACCTGGAGTTCCACGGGGGACATTTCAATGAAGGCTGTAGGGCTGCCTGCAGCCTCTCGGCCCTGCAATTCGGGAAAGTTCTTCTGGGGGAAATGGAGGGAGGGCGGAGGCCGGGGCATCTGAGAGTTTGGCTAATAGTCATCGTCACAATACCTGTTCAGAAGGGGGCAGTCCTTCTTCCAGTGTCCCTCCCGTTTGCAGTAGGCACACTGGTTTGGCCCCACAATGGGGTGGCCTCTGGCTCTCGAATTTGGGGGCCTCGGCCGTCTCCCCCTGGGAGGGCCACCAGGCTGGTGTGCACACTGATGAGATTGGGACAACACCTGCCTAACGACATCCGCCAGCAAGGCCGCCTGCTGCTGAATCCTACGCTCTTCCTCCTGCCGCCGGACGTTGTCTCGGTTGCGGAAAACATCAAAAGCGATCTCAACCAACTGATTCGTGGGCATTCCCAAGGCCCCTCTCACCCTTTGCAATTTCTTGTGAATGTCAGGGGCAGCTTGCCTTATGAAGGTATCATTGACCATCTGCTGATTCTCCGGAGCTTCGGGGTCTATATCAGCATACTGCCGATAAGCCTGGAACATTCTTTCCAAGTAGTCAAAGGGGTCCTCGTCAGGCTTCTGTCTAACCTGAAGAACTTTATTGAGGCTTTTTTGTTTGGGGACTCCATTATCCAGCGCTTTCAGGATGCAGCGCTGGTAATGCTTCAGCCTGTTTCTATCCCCCGCATCACCCGGGCTCCATCGAGGGTCAGTGGCGGGAACAGCCCAGTAGCCGATGGTTCTCACCGGGTTGTAAGGGGCTTCCTCGTACATCCTATCAGCTTCAGCACGAGCCTGTTCTAAGATCAGGCTACATTCCTCTGGTGTGAGAAAGAACTTGAGGAGGATCTGAATTTCTGCCCAAGTTGGGTTATGGGTAGCAAAAATCGAGGCAAAAAAATTCTTCATTCTGGTAGGGTCATCACGGTAAGGAGGAAGGTTGGTTTTCCAATTCAATAGGTCGGAGGTGGAAATAAGGGAACGCACAAAGAGGAAACCCTGTGGCTGCTCGAGCCTGTAACTTCCGCCCATCACCACCGGACTCAGGGGGAATCCCCCTGCCTGAATTTGGGTGGCCCTCTGGTCCAACGGGGTGGTCGGGAGAGTAGGAGCGGGAGAGACCACTAGCGGTCCGGCGGGATCAGGAGGGGAAGGGGCTGGAGCTGGGGCCTGAGGGGCCGACGGCGGTGGGACAACGGCAGGGGCAGCTCCACGGGGAGGTGGTGGAGCGGGAGTCTTTAATTGAACAGGTAATGAATCATCTGTCTTATCATGAGAATCAAGTGAAATTACCTTCTTCTGGGGACTGTTCTTTGGCACCCAAATCATATGTTTTATCTGAATGTTCTCATTCTGGTATAATAACATAAAAGATTGTGCATAATAGCTCTCAGACCATTTGTTTTTCCTTTTGCAAAATAACTCCAATTGCAAGATAGTATTATAATTTAACGAACCATTCTTAGGCCATCGTTCTCCCGAATCCAGGGAATACTGTGGCCAGGCAGTATTACATAAATGTATCATCATTTTCTTCGTCATGAAGTCAACGCTGAACACTTTCCAGTTCTGAAGGATGCAGCCCAAGGGGGTACACTTTGGGACTGAATTCTTATTTCCCATTTTATCTCCCGATTTGCAAGAATTCTCAGCAGCTCACAGAGAGCCAATCTTACACAGACAAGCTTTCCAAGAAATCCAAGTAGCCAAGAGACCCTCCGTGAGTGTAATTAACTCCCTCTCGACTGAGGTCCAACACAAAGCAAATTATCAGCGGTCAGTCATCTGTACCGGCTTTACTCACCCAATGGATGGATGTCTTCCGAAACCCAAACAAGTTTCTCTGCCCCAAAGTATAACCAGAAAGCACCGAAGGTTGATTCTGCCGTTCGAAGGGGGTTCGGAACCGAGTCCCCCACACGGGGCATACGAGCCACCAACGAAGGTAACGCAGTTGGATTTAGAGTCCCTTTGCGGTCGCCGAATGTTTTTACCCAGCCGAAAAGTTTATTTGCCGGCGTGCAACGGAAAGCCACACACCACAGCTCCAGGCTTTTGCAGAGAAAAGTTTGTTGCAAAAGTGTTGCAAAGGCGGCCAAAGAAGGCGGCGGCAAACTGTCTCCGCGAGCCGGCTCCGCGCGGGGGTTTCGCACGAGTCTTTATAAGCACGGGGGCTGGACAATACATATTGATGAAGGGGCGGGGAAATGTGACTATGCTTGAGGAAGGACGGAGCATGCGCATTGGGCAAACTCGGAGACAACGTATCGCCTTCCTTCACTTTGGGTTCGGAGGCCTGACAATAAAATGAGGCAAAATGAGGCATCGGGTTGTCACCTACAGGATCAGGAGCGGTGTGCGTCTTTCCCGGGAGCCAGTGTAAATGGAATGGGTTCTTGGACCGGGTAGGGACTTCAGGGTCTTGCTTGTTCATAGGCTGTACTTTATCTGCCAGGAAGCATGGGCTGACCAGAGAGTAACAGGTCTCTGAAAAATAAGCTTTAAGTTTTCTGCTAGTGTCAGCGAATCTTGGCTGGCTCAGTTGGTGCTATTGCGGAAAAATAATCAGACCTGCGACAGACCAAGTGACACTCGGAGAAGTAGGAGAACTCGAATTTATTTTAAGCTGGCGGACCCAGATGAGCTCGTGCTCCAAGTTCTGTGCCCCGGGTAATGGGTTATAGGGCTTGTATTTATTTTTTTAAATCTTATTTATGTGACAGAGAGAAATACAGCTAGACGGAGAACACAAGCAGGAGTGAGAGAGGGAGAAGCAGCAGGAGCCCAACCTGGAGCTGGAGCCCAGGACCCGCCGGAGCCTGAGGCAGACGCTTTATCCGCTGAGCTACTCAGGCCAAAGAGCAGGGCTTTGTAAACGGTGAAATGTCACAGGAAGGGTCTTGATCTTGAGGCCCTTCCCTTCCGCCAGATTGTGTCAGTTACCCTCTAAGTACGAAGGCGGAAGGCCTACATCCTGAGCTGGAAACAATGACTATTTTCTGCACACGCAGCTCGTTATGTCTGCCCTCTCAGGCAGAAAAGCAACCCACACACTTTCTCAGAGGCCGGGAACCAGCCCCAGCAACCGAATGCAGCAGGGTTCCAGAAGGGAAGGATGGCGACAGTGACGGTGCTTCCGAGTGAGGGGATCTCCTGAAAACACTGTTCTCAGGGCTCTTTATTTATAGCATGGCATTACATATTTTTTTCAGATGGAAACTGTAAGATCAGAGTTTCTTTAAGGGATGGTTCATCAATCTCAAGTGACAGTAGTGCCTTTGAGGGTCCAAACAACAAAATAAAGAGTGCCTCGTTATATCCTAATCTGTGGAACAACGATTACAGGCAGGCATGTCCCAGGCAACAGGTAGTTCCTATAAATCATTATCCACGAGAACCTTTACCTCCCCCTAGCATAGTGGCCATGAGTGGTCATGCAGGCAGGGGGTCGCAAGATCTAAATTACTTATGTTAGTAAAGGTTTTACTAAGTCTTAAAATAAGTATGTCGTGCACCTACAATCTTATAATAATCGTGCTTCAGAAAATAAGGATTGGCATAAGAGAATTCAAAACTAAGAACAAAGGAAAGAATTAACTTGATTAGAGGTGAAGTAAGAAGGAATAGTGTCAAGGAAATTATAATAGTCAAACGGTCAAGGACCAATGGGAGTGAATATTTTTGGTGTCGATGACGGCAATTTTGCCTAGCTCCTCACTTTGAGGGAGAGTCATGGTGCCCCATGCCTCACAGAGGGAGCCCATATGAGTGATCAGACTGCAGGTCTGCGTCACTCAGAGGCCATGTTACTTCCTGAGGCCACTTTAAAGGTTTCTTTAGGGCACCTGGGTGGCTGAGCTGTTAAGTATCTGCCTTCAGCTAAGGTCGTGATCCCAGAGTCTCAGGATCCAGCCCTGCATCAGGCTCCCTGCTTCTCACTCTCCTACTCCTTGTGTTCCCTCTCTCGCTGTGTTTCTGTCAAGTAAATAAAACCTTAAAAGAAAAGAAAACAAAAGAAAAAGGTTTCTCTAAATGGCAACTAAGGAAAAATAAATGAATACAGAATAAACAGTAACTATGGGCTACTTAACTCTGACCAGAGGCGGCTGGGAGCCATCCACCTGATTGTGGGGACCGCTGGGGGCTTGTATTCCTGGTTTCAATGGGCAGAAATTTTTATACTTTTTAAAAAAAGATTCTATGTTGAGAGGGGGACACCTGGCTGGCTCAGTGGGTGGAGGCAATGGCTCTTGATCCAGGTTGTGAGTTCGAGCCCTGCGTTGGGTGTGCAGATGACCTAAAAAATAAAATCTTTAACTTTGCTTATTTATTTAGGCTTCTATTGTTAAGTAATCTCTACACCCAATTCGGAGATATCTATATCTGTATTTATATCTGTTTCTACACCACATCTTCTTTATCTATCAGTTGATGTGAGCAACTAGGGTGGTCCACTGGGTGATTGGATTTCCCTCTGCAAAGCAAGGAACACCGAGGCCCTCCTACAAAGTGGGGAGTTCGCAGGGGGCAGCAGTTTCTTCACCCTGCTTGTTTGCTAATCTTTTTCCGGAATGCTTGACTTTTTTTTTTTTTTTTAAAGCTTGCCACCTCTGCCCTAGGAGATGTTAGCTTTTTCTTTTAAGATTTTATTTATTTGATACAGAGAGAGAGATCACAAGTAGGCAGAGAGGCAGGCAGAGAGAGGAGGAAGCAGGCTCCCTGCTGAGCAGAGAGCCTGATGGGGGCCTCGATCCCAGGACCCTGAGATCATGACCTGAGCCGAAGGCAGAGGCTTTAACCCACTGAGCCACTCAGAATGCTTGACATTTAAAGACCAACCCTAGTATATGACAACGTGCTTTTGTTTTTAGCTTACCATTGTTAAAAATAACTTAACCATGGGCGCTTGGCTGGCTCAATGGGTTAGGGCCTCTGCCTTTAGCTCAGGTCATGATCTCAGGGTCCTGGGATGAGGCCCACGTTGGCTTCTCTACTGGGCGGGGAGCCTGCTTCCTCCTTTCTCTCTGCCTCCTTGTGATCTCTCTCTCTCTGTCAAATAAATAAATAGAATCTTTAAAAAAATAGCTTAACCTTAAGTATCCTATTATAGATTTGAAACATTTCTGATGTAATATTTAATAAAGTTAATAAAGGTAGTCGTAGTTTCCATATACCTAGTTAGTTAAAAGTCTACTGATTGTTACTGAGTCATAAGTGCCTTTTTTTCTTAAAGACATAACATTAGAGGAATATAGTTAGGTTTTGTCAAGCTTATCCACTTAGGGACATACTATCTGGCATATTACAAAACTTTGTGATATGTAACCACTGACTATTTTGATCTTGCTTCACTACTTTTAAGTTGCCTCTTACTGATGTACTATCTTTTTTTTTTTTTAAAGATTTTATTTATTTATTTGACAGAGAGAGAGATCACAAGTAGGCAGAGAGACAGGCAGAGAGAGAGGAGGAAGCAGGCTCCCTGCTGAGCAGAGAGCCTGATGGGGGCCTCGATCCCAGGACCCTGAGATCATGACCTGAGCCGAAGGCAGAGGCTTTAACCCGTTGAGCCACCCAGGTGCCCAACTGATGTACTATCTTAAGCTCTGTTACTAACTCATGATAAATTAGAGAGAGTGATTTAAGGTTAGCTCATTGAAGTGTATAATCAAAAGTGACATTGGGAATGATATACTGATTCAGGGTTGCTTGCTTTGATAAGAAAAAAATGCACTGTACCATGATTTATCCCCATTGGGTAAAAGGTTTCATCTTGAAAGGTCACTTTGATCTTTCCTCTCTGGGTAAAAAGTTTTATCATAAAGAGACACTTTAATCTAAAATGGCATGTAAAACAGTATAAATAAAGCCCCTGAGAACAGTGGTCTTGGGAGATTCCTGATCACCACCTGAGTCCGGGCTCCTCATTTCGCATCACCGGTGCCGTCCTTTCCTTCCGGAACCCAGAATGTTGCTGGGCTGGCTCCCGGCAATCAGTCAGTGGGCACTTGGGCTCTTTTCTGAGTTTGACTGTCGTTGACAGTGCTGCTATAACATCCGGGTACATGGACCCCTTTGAATCTGTAATTTTGTGTCCTTTGGGTAAACAGTGGTGCCGCTGCTGGGGGGCTGTAGGTAGCTCTATTTTTAACTTTTTGAGCAACCTCCATACCGTTCTCCAGTGGCTGCACCGGTTTGCTTTCCCACCAACAGTGCAAGAGGGTGCCCCTTTTCTGAGTTCTTGTCACTTGGGTTGTTTCCTGTGTTGTTAATTTTAGTCATCCTGGCAGCTGTGAGGTCGCACCTCACTGCCGCTGTGATTTGCATTTCCCTGACGGTGAGGGATGGGGACGATCCTTCCTGTGTCTGTCGGCCATCTGGATGTCTTCTTCGGGAAAATGTCTATTCGTGTCTTCTGTGCAGTTCTTAAGTGGATTATTTGGGTTTGGGGTGTTGAGTTTGATAAGTTCTTTATATATTTTGGGTCCTAGCCCTTATCAGAGACACTGTCTGCCAATGTCTTCTCTTATTCTGTAGGCTGTCTTTTAGTTTTGTCGCTTGTTTCCTTTGCTGTGCAGAAGCTTTTCATTTTGAGGAGCTCCCAGATAGTTGTTCTGGCTTCTGTTTCCCTTGCCTCCGGGCACATGTCCAGCCCGGAGCTGCTGGTGCGCGTGGATGGCTCAGCTGGTTACACATCCGACCCTTGGTTCACCTCAGGTCTCCGCCTCACGGTTTTGAGTTCGAGTCCCTCACGCTGGGAGTGGAACCTACTTAAAAAATAAAAATAGGGGCGCCTGGGTGGCTCAGTTGGTTGGGCGACTGACTGCCTTTGGCTCAGGTCATGATTCTGGAGACCTGGGATCGAGCCCCACATCCGACTCCCTGCTCGGTGAGAAGCGTGCTTCTCCCTCTCTCACTCCCCCTGCTTGTGTTCCCTCTCTGGCTGTGTTTCTCTCTGTCAAATAAATAAATAAAATATTAAAAAAACAAAACAAAACAGAAAATCTTGATAGCTTTTCTATCAGTCTTACCACCTTGATCTTTGTCTTCAACAGTGTCTTGGCTACTCTGGACTTTGTTCCTTTCTGTGAGTTTTAGAATTGGTCTGATCAAGGTCAAAGAACAATCCTGCTGGGGGCGCCTCGCTGGCTCAGTCAGTGGATCGTGGGAGTCTTGATCTCAGGGTCCGGAGTTTAAGCCCCACATCGGGCCTGGAGCCTACTTTAGCAATCCTGTTGGAGTCTTGATTGGGCTCCTTTGCTGAGCCGAGCACACATTGTGCATCTGCTTTGTTGACAATTAATCCCCCCCAAAGCCCTTTTTGGGGGCGTCTGTGAAGTTCGGTTGGTGGGATGTCTAAGCCTTGATTTCAGCTCGGCTCTTAGTCTGGGGCAAGCTGGGTTTGGAGGGCTGGAGGGGTGAGTCCTGAGATCCAGTCCTGCGTCAGGCTCTGCCCTCAGTGGGGGGTCTGCTCTCTCCCTCTCTTTCTCCATCTCCCTCTGCCCACCCCTACCCCCACTTGCATCCCCTCTCTCTGAAATAGATGAATAAATCTTAAAAACAGAAAACAGAAAACCAACAATCCACTTCAAACATAAAGAATAGACCTCCCTGAATTGCCAGAAGACTAAAGTCATTCAGCCTTCCAAATAAAGGCTTCAGATAAGGTCTGTAACTTTCTGAAATGTTCTTTTGTCTAATGATTTGCAACTTTTTATGTGGAAAAAAAAAGAGAATATAACCCTGAACCAAATGTTTCTTTTCTGGAGAACTCTCTTCTTTGTGAAGATAGTGTATCCTGGGTAGGCTGCTGTCATCCCTCGGGCTCAAATAAAACAGTTTCTTTTAGAGATTCTAAAAGGTTTGTTCATTTTGCAGTGATAATATTTTATTGTATTATTTATAATCTGCTTTTTGCATTTGTATTTTACATAGTAAAGGAAGTATCTTTTTTTTAAAAGATTTTGTTTATTTATTTATTTGACAGAGAGGGATCACAAGTAGGCAGAGAGGCAGGCAGAGAGAAGGGAGGAAGCAGGGAGCCTGATGGGGCCTTGATCCCAGGGCCCTGAGAGATCATGACCTGAGCTGAAGGCAGAGGCTTTAACCCACTGAGCCACCCAGGTGCCTGAGACTTTGGAGTCTTAAACAAACTGAAGGTCCTGAAGGGGCGGGGACGGGGAGATGGGGAAGCCTGGTGGGTACTGAGGGCATGTATTGCATGAAGCATGGGGTGTGGGGTATAAACAATGAATCTTGGAACACTGAAAAAATAAGATGTAATTAAAAAAAAAAACTTAAGGAAGGATAATAACTTCAGATTTCAGATGTTGTAGTTTGTAAATGGGGCTAGACACTCAGAGAAGGCCAGGTACTTGATCCCCACTTCCCACTGACCCCCAGGAGGAGCTGGGCAGGGTCTTGTCTAGGGCTCAGCCTCAATCTTGAAGGCCCCATATTCCAGGATTTGGTCCATATTCCAAGATTAATATTCTTCTTAGGATCTGACTCACATAACCCAAGTCACAAAAGCCTGAAGGATTTATTTATTTTTTAAAAGATTTTATTTATTTATTTGACAGAGAGAAACACAGCGAGAGAGGGAACACAAGCTCCCTGAGTGAGAGAGGGAGAAGCAGGCTTCCCGCCGAGCAGGGAGCCCAATGTGGGGCTCGATCCTGGGTCTCCGGGATCATGACCTGAGCCGAAGGCAGTCGCTCAACCAACTGAGCCACCCAGGTGCCCCCCCACCCCTATTTTTTTAATTGTTAATTTTTTTTTTTTATTAGAGAGAGAACAATCGTGCTCAAGTGGCCGAGGGGCAGAGGCAGAGAATTTCAAGTGGACTCCACGCTGAGTGCAGAGCCCCATGTGTGGATTGTTAGGGTCCATGGTCAAAGGAACGAGGCTGATACAGAAGTGAAGGTTAAGCAAAGGTTTATTTCGTGCCAAGCATCCCGACTCACGGGGGGGGGGGGCGGTAGCTTGCCTGAGTTAATGCTTTCTTTCTTCCGTTAAGGATTTTATTTATTTATTTGACAGAGAGAGAGAGAGAGAGAGAGAGAGAGAGAGAGAGAGAGAGAGAGAGAGATATCACAGGTAGGCAGAGAGGCAGGCAGAGGGAGAGTATGAAGCCAACTGCCTGCCGAGCAGAGAGCCTGATGCAGGCCTCGATCTCGTAGGACTTTGAGATCACGACCTGAGCCAAAGGTAGAGGCTTTAACCCACTGAGCCCCCCAGGCGCCCCGAAGTTAATGCTTTCACTCAGCTGTGATGATGAATACATTTAATCCCCACAGAGTGGTTTGGCAGGGCATCTCCATTGAACAGGGTCTGGGAGGTTAAGGAGATTAACTGATTGGGTGTTCCCACCCGGTCCTAAGTACTAGCAACTGGCTGCCCATTCTTAATTTGCCTCCCCACACTTCCCTGGTGGGGAGGTTAAGGACGTTAACTGATTGGGCGTCTCCCCCAACCTGGCTCGCCTTTGTTTTCCAGGGGCTGTTTGCCTGGAGCTGTACCACCCCCCCCAAGTAAATACTTGGACTTCTAAATAGGTCCTTACAGGGATCAATCCCAAGACCCTGAACCACCACCCCAGCCGAAACCATGTTGGATGCTTAACCAACTGTGCTATCCTGATGCCTCTTAAAGATTTTATTTTTAAATAATCTCTATACCCAAAGTGGGGTTCAAACTTACCACCCCAAGGTCCGGTTGCTTGCTCTACCAACCCAGCCCACTAGGTGTCTCTCTTGTAGCATTTTAAATATAGGTTTCACTGTTTTCCGGATTCCTGGGTACTTTTGAAAAGTTAGTTTGTTTACCCTTTTGTCAGTGCTTTCTCCCTCTCTCTTTCTCCCTCTCTCTCCGCATCTTCTCTACACCTTTAGTATCCTACAGTTTCCATAGAGTCTAGGTGCGGATTTTTTTTTTTAAGATTTTATTTATTTATTTGACGGAGAGAAACACAGAGAGGGAACACAAGCAGGGGGAGTGAGAGAGGGAGAAGCCGGCCTCCTGCCGAGGAGGGAGCCCGATGTGGGGCTTGATCTCGGGATTCCAAGATCATGACCTGAGCCGAAGGCAGTCGCTTAACCAGCTGAGCCACCCAGGCGCCCCTAGGTGTGGATTTACTCATCTTGATCCTGCTTGAGATTTGTTATGTGTTATGGATTGAATTGTGTCCCCCCCCGAAAATATATGTTAAGTACCTCTGAATGTACTTTTTAACTCCCAGTACCTCTGAATGTGATTTTATTTGGAAGTAGAATCATCACAGATGTTACTTATATGGGGAAAAAAGGCAGAAGAAAAAAATACTACATTTCCTTACTACCTTCTCCCACTGACGAGTCCTTGAACAGAGTGACATTCCTTTGGGGACTCAACTACCTCAGTGTTAATACTTTGCTAAGAGCAGAAGGCAATCCTAACCTGACATCTTGTAAATCTACTTTAACATATAAGAATTCCTTTAGAAACTTCCTTTATCTCTAACTCCCCAAGATACGTGCTGGCAATCACTCCCCAAGCATATGGCACGCGGATATACACCTGATGGGTCTCAAGACAAAGTGTTTTGTTTTTTTTTTTAACAATTTGCAGGAATTTTTTAAAAAGACTTTCTGTGTGTGTGTGTGTATGTGTGTGTGTGTGTGAGTGTGAGAGAGAGAGAGAGTGCACAAACAGGGGGAGCAGCAGAGAGAGAAGCAGGTTCCCCACTGAACAAGGAGCCTGATGTGGGACTCAATCCCAGGACCCTGAGATCATGACCTGAGACAAAGGCCGATACTCAACCAGCCAGCCACCCAAGCATCCCAAGACTAAGTTTTTGTTAGAGGCCTTTTCCCAAAAATAGCTAGCTCCCTCAAGGTCCTGGAAAACGCCCTTCCAATTTTTTTTAAGGTTTTATTTATTGACTTGACACAGAAAAACACAGCCAGAGAGGGAACAGAAGCACAGGGAGTGAGAGGGAGAAGCAGGCTTTCCGCCGAGCAGTGAGCCCGATGCGGGGCTTGATCCTGGGACTCCGGAATCATGACCTGAGTTGAAGGGAGACACTTCACCAACTGAGCCATCCAGGCGCCCCTGAAATTCTCCTTTTTAATGGGGTCTTTGCCTGGTTTGCAGATCAAAGTAATGGTGGCATCATAGAAATATTCTGCAAGTTTTCCTTCTGTTTCTATTTTTGGAAACAGCTTCAGGAAAACAGGTATTACTTCTTCTTCGAATGTTTGGTAGAATTCCCCAGGGAATCCGTCAGGTCCTGGGCTCTGGTTTTTTGGGAGGTTTTTGATCACTGCTTCAATCTCATTACTAGATATTGATCTATTCAGGTTAACAGTCTCTTCTTGTTTCAGTCTTGGAAGTTTATAGGTTTCCAGGATTGCATCCACATCTTCTAAGTCGTCTAACTTATTGGCATACAACTGTTGATGATAATCTCTGATGATTGTTTCTACTTCCTTGCTGTCAGTCATGATCTCTTCACTTTCATTCATATTTTCGTTGATTTCGGTCCTCTCCCTTTTCTTTAGGGTCAGTTTGGTTGGTGGCTTATCGATCTTATTGACTCTTTCAAAGAAGCGGCTTCTTGTTTCATTGATGTGCTCTACTGTGACTCTAGTCTCTGACTCATTAATCTCTGCTCTGATCTTCATTATTTCCCTTCTTGTATGTGGGGTTGGCTCAATTTATTGTTGCTTTTCCAGTTATTTAAGGTGTAAAGAGAGTCAGCGTATTTGGGATTTTCGATTTTTTTGAGTGAGGCTTGGATGGTTATTTATTCCCCCTTAGGGGCGCCTTTGCCTATCCCATAGGTTTTGGACTGATGTGTCTTCATTCTTACTGGTTTCCATGAAATGTTTAAGTTCTTCTTTGATCTCCTGGTTGATGTGAACATTCTTGAGCAGGATGGTCTTTAGCTTCCAAGTATTTGAATTCCTTCCAAACTTTTTCTTGTGGTTGAGTTCCAGTTTCAAGGCATTGTGGTCAGAGAATATGCAGGGAATAATCTCAGTCTTTTGGTATCGATTGAGCCCTCATTTGTGACCCAGTATGTGGTCTGTTCTGGAGAAAGTTCCATGTGCACTCGAGAAGAATGAGTATTCTATTGTTTTAGGGTAGAACGTTCTGAATATATGAGGTTCATCTGGTCCAATATGTCACTCAAAGCTCTTGTTTCTTTGTTGATTTTCTGTTTAGATGATCTGTTTATTGCTGAAAGCAGCGTGTTAAGATCCCTTGCAATCAATGTATTCGTATCAATATGACTTTATTTTGCTTAACAGTTGGCTTATGTAGTTGGCTGCTCCCATGTTGGGGGCATAAATATTTACAATTGTTAGATCTTCTTGGTGGATAGACCCTTTAAGAATGATGTAGTGTCCTTCTGTATCTCTGACTATAGGCTTTAGCTTAACATCTAATTTATCTGATATGAAAATCGCTACCCTGGCTTTCTTTTGAGGCCCGTTGGCATGAAAGATGGTCCTCTATCCCCTCACCTTCAGTCTGGATGCATCTTTAGATTAAGAATGTGTCTGTTGTAGACAGCATAAGGACAGGTCCTGTCATTTTATCCAGTCTGCAAACCTGTGGATTTGGCCTGGATTTTGACTCCCATTTTATGGGAGCATTTAGTCCATTCATGGTGAGAGTGATTATTGAAAGAGACTTTTTTAAAATTGAGATCATGTTGCCTGTGAAGTCCTTGTTTCTATAGATTGCCTCTGTAAATTTCTGTTCTGTGTCACTCTTGGGTTCTTTCTTCTTTTATAGAACCCCCTTTAATATTTCTTACAGTGTTGGCTTGGTGGTTACATAATCTTTTAAACCTTGCAAGTCCTGGAAACTCCTTATCTCTCCATCCATTTTGAATGTCAACTTTGCTGGATAAAGTATTTGTGGCTGCAGGTTCTTCTCACTTAGTGCCCTGAGTATGTCTTGCCAGGCCTTTCTGGCTTGCCAGGTTTCTGAGGACAGGTCTGCTGCCCTTGAGACATATTCTTTGAATTTATGATTCGTGAATTTCACAATTATGTGCCTAGAGGTTTTTCTAGCCTCGTTGATCTTGGGTGGTGTGCTTGCTGCCCCTAAGACATGAACACTTATTCCACTCCCCAGATTAGGGAAATTTTCATCCAGGATTGGTTCACCTGTATCTTTAGTCTTCTCTCACTCCCCTCAGGGATCCCAATAGTTCTGGAACATTTCATGGCATCGTTTATTTCCCTAATTCTATTTTCATGGTTTTTAAGCTGTTTGTTCCAAGTATTCTCCTGCTCCTCCTTTTCAGTTAATCTGTCTTCTACATCACTAATGCCATCTTCTGCTTCAGTCTACCCTAACTGTTACAGTATTTAGATTAGATTGGGACTTGTTGACAGCATTTTTAACCTCTGCCAGGTCGGCTCTCATCTATGCCCTTAGAGATTCTATGTTGCCACTAATGGTCTTTTCAAATTTAGCTATTGCTTGGATGATTGCCACCCTGAATTCCACTTCCTACATATTGTTTGTGTTCATATTCAGTAGTTCTGTGACAGGGGTTACAGTCTCTGAGTTTTTCTTCTGTTGGGTGTTCCTCCTCCGAATCGTTTTGTTGAGGGGTGGTTGAGGGGATGCATAGCTGAATATATCAAACATGATCCAGACAAGCTGCCCATTGGAAGTTTTTGGAGCGATCGGAAGTCACCACCAAAAAGAAAGAAAAAACAAAAAAGAGAGAAAAAAAGAAAGAAAAAAATCCCAGCCAAAATGGGCCCCAAAGGTAGGATTTATATGGCACAGAAACAAAAATGAATTAATAAAAAGGCTGGCAAAAGTAAAAGAAAAGAAAAGAAAAGAAAGTAAAACCCAGCTCAAATGACCCCCAAGTGCCGGGAGCCAGCCCCAGCAACAGTCAGGGTCCGAGGGTGAGGGAAGGCATTGGCACTTTCGAAATCAAGGGATCGAACTCAAAGGTGGTGTAGGGATCTCCTGAAAACACTGTTCTCAGGGCTCTTTATTTATAGCAGAGAGTTACATATTTTTTTCAGGTGGAAACTATATGAACAAAGAGTTTCTTTAAGTGATGGATCATCAATCTTGAGTGACAATAGTGACAATAGTGTTTTTGAGGATCCACGCAACAAAACAGGACGTGCCTAGTGCCCTTGAGGGTCTTATACATTAAAACGGGATGTGCCTATTTCCTTGAAGGGTGCATACAATAAAACAGGATGTGCCCGTTACATCCTAATCTATAGATTGATCAATCACAGGCAGGCATGTCCTGAGCAACAGATGGTTCCTGCAAACCCTTATCTCATTAGGACGTTTTACTTCCCCCCAGCATAGGGAGGTGACTGAGTGGTCACACAGACAGGAGGTGGCCATATCTAAACTACTTATGTTAGTAAAGGTTTTACTAAGTTTTAAAGTAAGTATGTTGTGCCCCCACAATCCTACAATTATCATGCTTCATAAGCATTGGCGGGAGAGGATGCAAAACTGAGAACAAGGGGAAGCATTAACTTGAGTATGAGTGAAGTGAGAGGCAACAGTGTCAAAGAAGTTATAATAGTTAAACAGACAAGGAACAATGGAAACAAATATCTTTTAGTGTCGATGACTGCAACTTTGCAGAGCTCCCTCACTGTGAGGGAGGATCATGGCGCTCCACGCCTTGCAGAGGAGCCCATGTGAGCGACCAGACCGCAGGGCTGTGGCACCTGAGAATCAGATTTATATAGTACAAAGACAAAACCAAGTACACAGAAACCCGGACGGAAGAATAAGATGGGAAGGTGGTTACAAACCCTTGATGTGGGTGAGGAAAGTATTTCAGTGCTTCCTGGCTGTATCTTGTTATCTTTGTTAAAGGACTCAACATTCCAGAGATATAGGGAAATTAAAGCTGGTTTATATATAGGGGTAGTATTGAATAGGGAAAAAGGATTACCTTGAAGCTTATATCTATATGTATATTAAAAAAAAAAAAAAGAGGGGCTCCTGGGTGGCTCAGTGGGTTAAAGCCTCTGCGTTCGGCTCAGGTCATGATCTCAGGGTCCTGGGATCGAGCCCTGTATCGGGCTCTGTGCTCAGCTCCCCCTCTCTGCCTGCTTCTTTGCCTACCTGTGATCTCTCTCTCTGTCCAGTAAACAAATAAGATCTTAAAAGAAAAAAAAGAAACACAGGTGTATGTATGAAAAAAGTTCAAGTTAAAAAGTTATGGAATGTTGTAGTAAACATCTAGTTGTAATAATAAGTAAGTTAAAAAAATAAAAGCACAAGAATCGTGAGAACAAATTTAAAAAAATGAAAAGAAAAGCTGTATCTATAAAATACACAGGTTTTGGGGCAGCACTGGGAGCTTGATATATTGTTCCCCTGATGCTGGGGTGTTATAGTTGACACTTCGGTGTCGTCCTCTCGTTCTCTGGCTTGCTTTCTGGGGGAGGGCCTGTCACACTGTTTTTCAGTCAATCTTGCTTGGGCTGAGTCCCCTGTCCCCTATCAAGGGCTCGGCTCTATGGAAACTAGTTTTTCAGGCTTTTATTCTCTGGAGGATTTTGTTCTTTGGCATTTTTTTAAGGCTTTTTTTTAAATTTAAAGATTTTATTTATTTATTTGACAGAGAGAAACACAGCCAGAGAAGGAACACAAGCAGGGGGAGTGAGAGAGGGAGAAGCAGGCTTCCCGCCGAGCAGGGAGCCCGATGTGGGGCTCGGGACGTTGGGGTCATGACCTGAGCCGAAGGCAGGTGATTAATGACTGAGCCACCCAAGTGCCCCTTTTCTTTTAGTGTTTTTAACCAGACTCCAAGTTGATGCCGGTCCCCAAACACAGGGCACTCTCATATTGGGGTATCACTCTCCAGTGGGCTGCTTCTGGTGGCTCCCTCCCTCTTCTGTTTGTCCTCTGAAGTCAGTCCGAGTGCTCCGCTTTACCTCTCCGCTGATGCTCTTCTGCCCCCGTAGAGATCCAGAAGTGTGTGGTCTTACATCTCAGGCTGATTTCATGGGTGTTCACAGTGTTCTGGGAGATATTTAGCGCCCTTCAGGGGACCCTTGGAAACAGGGTCTCCTACTTCTCCACCATCTTGCCCCCCTAATTTCTGTTTTTTAAGGATTTTATTCATTTATTTGAGAGAGAGAGAGAGAGAGAGAGAGAGAGAGAGAGAGAGAGAGGAGAGCACAAGCAGGGGGAGTGGGAGAGAGAGAAGCAGGCTTCCCGCCCAGGAGGCACCCTGATGCGGGGCTCGATCCCAGGACCCCAGGATCATGACTTGAGCTGAAGGCAGACGCCCAACGACTGAGCCCCCCAGGCGCCTCTTATTTTGTTCTTTTTCAAGTCTGCCATGTCATCTTAGTAGTTTTTTATTCCTCGCTCTTATTTTATCGATTCAATAAATCAAATTGATTTAACCGAATCAATAAAGTTGCTTTATTTATGGGGCACCTGGGCGGCCTATTGAAGTTAAGTGTCCAGTGCCAGAGGCCAGCTGTGGCCGAACCAGGAGCCCCTGGAGGAAGGGTGATGCTGGCGAATGGAGTGAGAGAGCCCTGGGACTCCGATCACCTGCCAGGCACCTCTGCCTTGCCGGCTCTCAGTGTTTTTATTTACAGGCAACAAGTTAAAGATTCTCATAAAGGAAACTTTTTTTTACAGGAAATGATTTTTGACTACACAGTGTCGTTATCAGTGAAACACAGTGCTTTGATGAAACAGTGTTTTGATCAACGAAGCATGTTTTTGCAGGTGTTTTTATCTGCAGTTACATCAACCCCTCAACCAAGACATGCTGATTAGTAAGGTTATGCATGATTTTCCACATCTGGTTTCTAGATGATAAAGGGAAGATTGATCATATGGTGTTTTTAAGAGTCGTCTTACAAAAAAGAAACCAAATAAAAGGCTTAGATGAGTTATATATATAGTTTTAGCTACATTATTAATACAATGGCCAGGAGTTAGTCTATCTGCATCAAGGAGAAAGAGAACTTATTTTGCGAAGGTAGGAGCACCTGCTCAAGCCTCTTTTCCATGACTGGGTGTGGAACTCTTTATTTATGGACCCTCTGTGTCTGTGGCAATGTCCTTGTTAGTACAGTTTTATTTCCTTTTTTTAAAAATATTTTATTTATTTATTTGACAAAGAGAGAGATTGCAGGTAGGCAGAGAGTCAGGCAGAGAGAGAGGAAGAAGCAGGCTCCCTCCTGAGCAGAGAGCCCAATGCGGGCCTCGATCCCAGGACCCTGAGATCATGACCCGAGCGGAAGGCAGAGGCTTTAACCCACTGAGCCACCCAGGCGCCCCTGATTTTTTTTTAAGATTTTTTTTTTTTTTTGACAGAGAGATCCCAAGTAGGCAGACAGGCAGGCAGAGAGAGAGAGAGAGGAGTAAACAGGCTCCCTGCTGAGCAGAGCCTGATGTGGGCCTTGATCCCAGGATCCTGAGATCATGACCTGTGCTGAAGGCAGAGGCTTAACCCACTGAGCCACCCAGGTGCCCTTATTTCTTATATTAAGCCCTTTTTCAAGCCATTCAAGAACCTTGACAATCTCCTCCACAGAGCTGCAGGAAATTTAAAGGGAAAGTACGAAAAGTATACACTTTTGAATAAATTTAAGGACTGCAAGGGGAACTCGGTTTGGTTTAGAGCATCGTGAGGCCCTGTCAAGAATAATATGTTTGAATTTAAAATAAAGATTAATAGTAACAAAGAAGGAGACGTGAGTTTTGCAGCATCAGCAAGAGCGAGGCTCAGCCTGCCCTTTCCTCGCTGTGGCCACGGCAGGCCAGCGGGGAATTTTCTGGTGGCAGGAGCTTTGCTCAGACCGCCATCTTCCCCACAGGGACTACTTCAGCTTTGGAGACCTGGGAGGCTCCCAGCAGTCCAACTCTTGATTTCAGCTCAGGTCATGATCTCACAGTTGTGAGACGGAGCCCTGTGTGTGGGTCTGTGCTGGGCATGGGGCCTGCTTAAGATTCTCTCCCTCTCCATCTGCCTCCCCTCTGCCCCTACCCCACTCTGTCTCTCAAAAAAAAAAAAAAAAGAATTATTTTTTTCGAAGTCTTTTCTACTCCTCCAGGGGAAAAGGTGATTTAATACCCACACATCCCCTCCATCCTCAAGTAATTACATTCTGGGATTTTAGGGTTTCTTTCACTTCCGACTCCTTCTGTTTTTCCCTCTCTTATTAGAGGGTAGTTAGAGTAGACTTTAGGCCATTGGAAACAACAAAAGTTGGTCGATGGCTCCTCACTTATTTGTCTTATATATTTTTTTTACTGTCACGAAACTGTCTTTCTGTGTGTCCTCCAATCCTAACACACATTCACCGCCACTTATAAAGTGAAGGAGGTAAAGTAGGGACATTAACAATTTCAGTGAGCAGATTTTGTGATGTCCCTTTTGTTTTAGCCTGTTAAGTTTAGCACATTTTGTTACTTCTGACATTTCACTTTCCGAGATGATAGGAAAAGACCTGTTCATGTACTTTGATTTTATTTTTTATTTTATTTTTTTAAAGATTTTATTTATTGAGGGCGCCTGGGTGGCTCAGTTGGTTAAGCGACTGCCTTCAGCTCAGGTCATGATCCCGGAAACCCGGGATCGAGTCCCACATCGGGCTCCCTGCTCAGTGGAAGCCTGCTTCTCCCTCTCTCACTCCCCCTGCTTGTGTTCCCTCTCTGGCTGTGTTTCTCTCTGTCAAATAAATAAATAAAATCTTTTGACAAATGTGTGAGTTCTTTTTGTTTATCTACAAAAGCCTTACTCACTCTCTGAGCTTTTTCATCATTCATAGTGTTTATCTTCCGAAGATTACTGGTACCTGGTTTTGCTTTGTTTTTAGACTTCAAGTTGTTTTGGCTGGCTATAGGAAATACATTCCTCTGGCCTCGTAGTCTGTCCTTGGCCATCGTCTTCAGGACCTACGCACAGCAAGTCACACTGCGGGGGACATCATCCACATGCACAGACCTTCCGGCCTTTTTTTTTTAAAGATTTTACTTATTTATTTATTTATTTGACAGAGAGAGAGAGATCTATCTGGGACCATGTGAAGTTTAATTGTCAGCTTGGGGTTTTCTGGCTTGTTCAAATAGTATGTAAGGAAACCCAAAACCCATGCGGGCAAGGTTTAGGCTACAGGTTCTCAGGAGAGACTTGTCTGTCTTTATCAAGAGTCCAGGCCGACACAGTTTCTCCGTTGCCGCCCCCACCGGCGGGCAGGCTCCCGAGGCCTGGGCTCTCCGTGGACTCCCAGTCCCATGTCTCCACAGAGCGGGCCCTAAGGTTCTAGGTCACAAGAAGGACAGGGATCCTCAGGGTACATATAGCTTCGGTTTCCCATCCCGACCACACTGACTTTTAGCCCTCTCAAGTTCTCTCCCTAAAGGGTTGCCTCATTTTTTTTTTATGAGCTCAGCTAGGTATTTATTTATTTATTTATTTATTTATAGATTTTATTTATTTATTTGACAGAGAGAGCGATCACAAGTAGGCAGAGAGGCAGGCAGAGAGAGAGGAGGAAGCAGGCTCCCTGCTGAGCAGAGAGCCCGATGCGGGCCTGGATCCCAGGACCCTGAGACCATGACCTGGGCTGAAGGCAGAGGCTTTAATACACTGAGCCACCTGGGCGCCCTATATATTTATTTATTTATTTATTTATTTATTTATTTATTTTAAAGATTTTATTTATTTGGCAGAGAGAAACAGCCAGAGAGGGAACACAAGCATGGGGAGTGAGAGAGGGAGAAACAGGTTTCCACTGAGCAGGGAGCCCGATGTGGGGCTCGATCCGGGGTCTCCAGGATCATGACCTGATCCGAAGGCAGTCGCTCAACCAACTGAGCCACCCAGGCACCCCAGTAAATTGTTGGGGGCGGTGCGTGATCCGCCCATCCCGCCATGCCCAAGCCACCAGGAACTTTGGAGGTACCTGTGAATATGAATGAAAGCCCCCCGGCTTTCCCAGCCTACAATCTGGAAAGCCGCATACCTTGTGGGCCGGGGCAAAATGTCCTTTGTGTCCCTGGGACGTGTGCTTGGGCAAGCGCTCACCCCAGGCATATTGTTCCATTTAATCCTCCTCCTGGTAATCATATCTCCTCTGTATCTCTTATCTGTATTCCTTGCTCCCTCTGCCTCAATAGTCTCGGCTTGTGTGGATTTAAGTAATCACTCTGTACCCTGCAGTAACAATACTGACCCTGTCTCTAGGGCGGGTGCAAAAGCAGTTAAAGGTCTATTTGACACAGACCCGGATGGTCAGCAGGCTGTTCTGATCGGGCACAATTGTTCTCACTGTTTAAGGGAAAACTGCAGCCTTTGGTTTGCTCTCATGAGCTTACCTTAGTTATACAAAGTAACTTAACTTCGAATAGCCCACGCATGTCAGCCTTGGTGCCTAGCTCTTTGGTCCAAGTTGATAAATCTGCACATTGGAATTGTGAAGGGTGATGGGAAAGAACGCCAGGAGGGGTGACACAAAGGTGGTGTGAGTCTATTCACAAACTTCCCTTTTTTCCTGACCTTCACTTATACTATGTGTTTATAACACTTTCCTTTATAGTGGAAATCAGTAGTTGATAACTATAACCTGCATAGATACACTTTGATTGAGACTATTATCAATACCAATATACTTAATAGTTTATATGTAGTATACTTAATAGTTTAAATGTAGTTACTTAAAGTTTCCACGACCACCCATTCACCTTTTGTCTGTGTGACCACTCTGCCTTGCACGGTCAGAGGAGAAGACATTCCACTGAGATGAGACAGAATCAACTGTTTGCCTAAAACTAGACTGATGTGATTGCCGGGGGACCAGGGTCTGTTTCCACCCACAATTAGGGATGCTCTGTCCTGAGTTTATGGCACCTGAACGGCGCCGATGTCTTGGGGAATTTATGATTGGAAACCTGAAAGAAGTCTGTGTAAGCTCTTACAAATCTCTCTTATCATGCACCCTTCTCTTGAGAAGATCTGTAACTAAAAAGCTTTAAATAAAGAACCCTGAAGACACAGTCTTCAGGAGGAGAGGAGGAGACAGCAGGAGCTGCCCACCACTCTTCGCGTCCGGTCTCCTCATATCGCCCACTCCGTCACCACCTTCAGGGAAACCTGACCAACAATGCCGGGCCGGCTCCCGGCAGTAAATAAAATCTTAAGAAAAAAAAAAAGAAAGAAAGAAGGTGAAAGCATTTGTTTGAGAAAAGGAAGAAGGGAGGAGCGGGTATGGTAACTGCTCCCCCCACCCCAGGTGGCCTTTAGCCACTCGGATAGGAGTAAACGGAAAACAAAATCCAGCTCAGGTGATGCCACTAGCGCTTCTCCAGGTGGGAGTGAGACAGGGAAACTGGAAGATTCCATCAAAATCTGCTTTTTCCTGCTTCTATCCTTGCAGGGACCTGTGTCCTGGAACCCCACTTCACGCAGGCCTGGCCAATAGTGGACATCCTCCTTGTATGGGACAAGGAGTTAAGGGTTCTCTCTAGGACAAATAAGACCTAAGAGGGACCCGGTGACAATGACTGGAGGAGGCTACCCTTGGTGCATCTCAGACCACCTGAGCTAGACACCGATGCCAAGACCCGTCTGTTCCACAAAATGACACTTGGTCCCTATCTTAGTTCTGAGTGGTTCCCGGATGCCTGAGAGGCGGCAACGCACTAGATCACCATCCCCAGAAAAACCCCAGACCTGAGTATCTGGGTGGCTCAGTTGGTTGGGCATCTGCCTTCAGCTCAGGTCATGATCCTGGGGTCCTGGGATGGAGCCCCGCATGAGGTTCCCTGCTCAGCGGGGAGCCTGCTTCTCCCTTTCCCTCTGCCACTCCTCCTGCTTGTGCTCTCTCTCTCTCTAATAGATAAATTAAAAATATTTTTTTTTAAAGATTTTATTTATTTGACAGAGAGAAACACAGTCAGAGAGGGAACACAAGCAGGGGGAGCGAGAGAGGGAGAAGCAGGCTTCCTGCCGAGCAGGGAGCCCGATGTGGGACTCGATCCCCAGTCTCCGGGATCATGACCTGAGCCGAAGGAAGTTGCTTAACCAACTGAGCCACCCAGGCGCCCCTAAAAATATTTTTAAAAAAAGATTTTATTTATTTATTTGACAGAGAGAAACATAGCCACAGAGGGAACACAAGCAGAGGGAGTGAAAGGAGACAAGCAGGCTTCCCGCCGAGCAGGGAGCCCGATGTGGGACTCGATCCCGGGTCTCCGGGATCATGACCTGAGCTGAAGGCAGTCGCTTAACTGACTGAGCCACCCAGGCACCCTGATAAATAAAATCTTAAAAACAGACAAACA